>JAJOOR010022788.1:0-23026 GCA_036250505.1 Solanum acaule | reverse complement strand
GATATAAAAAGAATATTACTAACTTCCGAGTACCCAAACTAGGTGGTTCATGCTTCACACCATCATTCAAAATTAGTGGTAAATTTAATATATTACAAGACTTGGGCTTACACACCCCAAAAGAACAAAACATATAGCCATATTTATATTACAACCCATGGTGACATGATCAAATTAGTCCTCAAAATTTCATGTAAATATACAACACATAGATCATGTACAAGTCCCAAGGTTTATACAAAATATAGATGCCTATATGCAAATGTGATCTTCCTTAAGGCTCTCAAAATTTCCATCTCCAATGGCCAGCTTCATGCATCCACTCGATCATTCCCTACTATAGAAACAACTATCGCTAGGCATATAGCTTAGTGGTGCAAAACTATAGGTTCGGAGCCATCAAATTCACCAAGTTAACTTTCTCAAGTCATGGGCAGCACCATAGAAACATAATAATTAAATCAAGTAAACAATATAATAAGAGTATCAAGTTTGATATTTAAAGATCCAAATGTCAAGAACGCTCATAGCACTAATTTCCAATAGATTCAATAACAAGGCTCACCCAATAAATACATCATGTCATCACACCAAGCACAATCAGGTATCAAGAAGGGCCGACGCCCTGTATCAAGAAGGGTTAAAGCCCAATAATCAAGAGAACCAAGAACCATATTAAAAATAGTTTTCTAGTTCGTACTTAAAATGGACAACTTCCATTCTTAAGACGGACTAAAAATCCAGAATCAAGATGGAAAATAATATGAATCAAAAGGCATGCCAATAGTGACAAAGTCATAGCCACAAGAAGGACAAGGTCCCAACAAGAGTGTCAAGTGATCAAACAATCCATAAAAGTGGGCGAGTTACACAAGCGTCTTTAATATCTTAAAGGATACCAACATGACAATGCAAAGTGACAAGAGGCAACCAAGGTATCAATACCAACTTTCAGATATACTAGCAGTTAAGAGAGTGCAACTACAAGTTTATACACAAATCTTAGTGCTTTAGCAAAGAAACAGTCCAACACAACATCGCGAGTTCAGACCGTAGACCAACCAACGTTCAAGATCCTCAACTTGTTCACAAGTATATACAACCTTAAAAATACAATTAAATAACTTCTTTAATTCCTAGCAGCTCAATAATGTTGATGTAAGACAGGATTATCATCACAAGTAAGCTTAGCCTGTACAAATACGACTATGCTCCAAAAACAGTAATTCTGGTCAGCCTAGTACCTCATGTTGCAACTTAGATTTGAAAAGGAAAACGGCAAAACTAGACTTTATATCCTTCATGAAAGATGTAGATACATTTCGTAGGGTTGCAAACAAATAAGACTCAGCGCAAAATATATTTTGTACAACAAGATATATTCAAAACACTAACAGTTGTTCATACAGGATTTGTAATTTCAAAATCTGGACAGAACTTGTCCCATGTTGCGTCCCATATTTCGAATCCATAACAGCTAAATTAGAGTTTTACATAAACATAAGGGTTGTAGGTCTACGAATTATCTTTCCAAATCATATTTTTTCACTGTAAACTAAGTTCTAGATAAAGAGATATGCATAAAATACCAAACACTACCCAGCTCAGAAACAGATTTCGTCACTTACCAAAAAGAAGTGTGTGTTCTCGAATTCCAGCCAAAAGGGCCAAGTTTCTCTCTTGTGATTTTGAAGAACAACTTGTTAGATAATGTTCTAAGGTTCATGTACTTCAGGTGAGACAAATTTGACTAGAAGAGGTGTCAAAATATAGTCTCAAAAGTGAGGCTAGTCACATGTACAGCTGTCCCTAAAAGGGCTGCCCAAAAAGCATACATATACACCTATATATATATCCTTCACCTCCTTTTAAAGTTATACATAATTCTAATTAGAATATTACCTAAACACTCCACTACAATCCGTTAAATTACGATCACAATTTCTGTTAAGCAAGTTAGCAATTATCACAACATTTCAAGTTCCCAAAATGAGAGTAAAACATATTGTAGTAATTAAGCAACGGTAAATCGACATGCGACTCTTGTTTAATATTTAGGGGTGTTACAGTTATCTTTTGAAAAATAGCATTTTTGTGTTCCCAATTGATAATTATATTCGTGTAAGCTCTTCATTTCTCTTTTCATTTTCCATTTCCACACTCATGAATTTCCTTCTTCATCTAAAGTCCTTAAATTGTTTAGACTATTTTTTCCAAGTAGAAAGTAATTGAATATTATGTTATATTTCATAATATGAATAAATGTATTATTAAACTAATATTTTTTTGTGTAAAATTCACATAAGATTGGGCTCATAAATTTGAATCGATTATTTGTATGTGTTATTATGATTAGGTATACATCACTTAATGAAGATATATGCTAACTGAATCTTTGTACAAATTTTACAAAATATTACTTTCATTTGACAACAACTTCTTGATATGTATAATGTTGTAAAAATATGGGGATAACAATTTCTTAATGACAAGGCATAAACTTTAAGACATATTGAAGTATTTGTGACCATAGCCACCATTGTACAAAATCACATTTAAACTATGTATTGTTAAAATATTAATAAATATGTAAAAATGTCATATCAATTCGTTGATTGTGTACAACAACAAACTATAGTAGTGATAAAGTAATAGAAAATAATATTACTCAAGAAATATATCTTTATCCTTTAAAAATAAAGGATATCCTTTCAATTCCATTATATAATATATTTTGGTAAGGTTGTTTTTTTTGTAATGACAATAAAGAGTGATTCTATAGGCTCATTATTTATTAGATTGAGGTTGTACTTTTTTTCTTTCAAATTTGGTGTGATTGAGAGTACACTTATTCTAATACTATATATGTCATTTTAAAAGTCTTAAAACTAATTAGCATGAAATATACGTGCGACACACGTGTTCAAAAACTAGTGGTTTAACAAACGTCATATAGGGTATCTTGTTAATTTGTGGTGTAGAAATAGAGAAACATAATTCCTTTGGCTTATTGATTGATCTAGACCATGACCTGCTCTCATCTGCTCAATTCCTGCTTGTACAAACGCCTCCAATTTTTCTCTCCAAAAATTTTCAACAAAAAACATAAATAGGATCATCAAATCTATTCTTTTCTTGTCAATTTCAAGAGGGTAATCTCCAATTAAGATCTGAGAATGTTGGGATAGGACAAATTTAAATTCATATTGCCTGTTTTCCCTCCACTCACCGGCAGGACAAGTTAGATTTTATATTTGCTTGACCATATGCACCTGTCAACACTAACAGATTAGCTCAAAATTAAACTTTGTTTTTTACAAGTAGAAAATAATTGAAGATTGCATTATATTTCATAACTGTAACACCTTGGATTTCAAAAAGGAAAGGACTACATTAAATTGCAGGACGAGCTTCATGTCTATGAAACCAGTCTACGGTTCATAGGACTTTCTATGGGCCATAGACTAGTCTTGTAGAAAAGGAAAATATAGTTTTCAAAATCAAGTCCTAGTACCTATTTTTACAGTTCACTAGGATGGTCCATCAGTCCTTGTACGAGCCCTAAATAAGGCTTGTAGGTATGTCCCAGAATTAAGGAAATTTTAAGGGGTCAAGTTGATTTTTATTGTTGGTGTCTATCGACCATAGGAAGACCTAAGAGAAGTACATAGGGTCCGTCAAAAGTTGGTCAAAAATTAAGGTTTCTGAAATTTTCTACGGTTGATTAGTACGGTCGGTAGGAAGTTCTACAGACCATAGGTCCAAACCGTAGAGGGGCTTCGACAATTATTTTAAGGGACCTTGGAATCTTTTCCGTAATTGTTTTAAATCAAAACTAAGTCGCTTTAGCCTTCATCCTAAGACCTATATAAGGCTTTTAGGTCCTACAACTACCCACTTCAATCCCATTCTCCTAACTTCCCAAAACCTAACATTCATCCTCCCCTAATTGTCTCACGATTAAGGAAGGAGAAGAAGCTAGGGTTAACTCAAGTTCATCAATCCTCCATTCTTTTGGGCTTTAAGACGCAAGGTCTATGGGTATTCACCCATGGAGTCCTTTCCTCCATAGGGTCTCCAAGGTTTCTAAATTTCTCAATTCAATTTCAATTGCTTAAGTTAGGGTTTCAATCCAATATTTATGGGTTTCATTCAATTGTGATTGATTAATGTTAATTATGTCTTTTAATGCATGATTCAATGTTAATACATGATAGTTAGTTGAAATTATGTTGACCCATGCCTAAATTATGAATTTGAACTATGAACCTTTGTTGAACTCATGAACCTATGAATTATGAATTTATGCAGATATGCAGGTTTTATGAAATTATTGTAAATGATTGGGAGATGCTATGGAAGGAAAGTATTTGTAACACCTTGGATCTTAAAATGGAGAAAATCCTAGTTTTCAGAAAAACTGGTGTCAGTACCAACGGAACCACCTATAGACTGTAGGAGGGGTTCCGTTGTTAAGGTCCAAATATTTATGGTCTCTGATCCCACACACTGTCGACCAGTATGGTCTGTGGTTGGACATACGGACCGTAGGTCTGATCGTAGGTAGGGGTCAGCATCTATTTAGAGGAAAATGGTTGTTGGGTCCACTTCAAACAATCATATCTTTTATCACAAAATGAATTAGATGGCCCATGAACTATCAAATTAAAGATAATTGAATCCTCTTTCCAGTGCCACCAAGTTTGCTAAAATCCAAGCTTGGAGTGAAAAGTTATGCTCATTTTAGTGAAGCCATGTCGGGTAGAGCATGAACGACGACCCCAAACGACGGTTGGTAGTTCAAATGACGGCCCGTCAATCCTGTAGTAGATGGCACTCATCAGTTTTAAGTCAGGGTCGTTTTGGTCCTTTCCCTATGAATTAGGCACTTAAACTACATCGTTTGATGCCTAAACTACGTTGCTTTACTCAGTCTAAGCCTAATAACCTAGTCAGACATGCCCAGGACTTTCATTCTCCAAAAATCATCCAAATTAGAATGAAAAGAAGAGAAAGAGGCGCCCGTTTGTTTCATGAACAAGCAGCAAGTTCTTCAAGTTTCAACCCTGAAATCCAAAGGAGTTCTCCATAGATTTCGGCACCAGGTATGTGGGATTTCACTAGTGGGTTCCTTTCATCCACTATGTTCCTAGAACTCAGCCAGTTCGTTGATTCTACATAACTTGTTTAGACCTAGGGTTTGTAAGATCTTGGGAATTTATTGTGATTTTAGCTTCTATATAATCCATAGTCTAAATAATAGGTTTTCTTGGAAACGTTGCTTCATTCCTTGTATGAAACTCAGAACCCTTGTTTGTATAAATTATGTTAGTTCATGAATTATACTTGCTAGGTCAGTTAAGTAGATAATTATGCTCCAAAATTCAAATGTCACATTATTAGTACATAAATGTTGCATTCTCAGATTGCATGGTATTTCAGTTACATTTGTGTCATATAAATATTCAGTGGGGAGTAGACTTAGCTTCGAGTTGGACTAAGGTTCAGCGTACCCTCATAGTTCTAGAACTACGTGCCCCTGTAGGATTATAAGTCCCCTCTGTTGGGCATCAATATTAGTGATCAGGCCACAATCATGCCTTTATACCCCTAGCAAGGTATATTAGGTCCTCTCAATAGGGCGTATACATCAGACTCCACATTTAGCTCATGTTGTTTATGTTTTTTAATGGTAGCTCCCACAGTCAGACTCTTAGTGCATTGACTAGATTTTCAGCATTTATATCAGTATAGAGTTCAACATGTTATCTTCATGATTAATAGTTGGTCATTGTATTCAGTTTAGTTTTTCAGTTATATTTTAGTATCTAAATCTCTGCTCAGATTACATCATTGCTTAGTTATGTATTGTTCAGCTTATATATCTTTTATTCAGGTTAGTATTTCTATCATGCATGCTCAGTACATTCTAAGTAGTGACACATACCCTGCGCTACATCCTTTTATGATGTAGGTTCAGTTACTCAACATCCAGATCATGCTTAGATCGATTCTCGGTCTGCATTCAGTAGTTTCAGTGGTGAGTCCTCATATTCCGAGGATAATAGACATGCTTTCACTTTAGTCATTATTTTTCATTTTAGTTTTGTTAGAGTTAGCTGGGGGGCATGTCTCAGCAACTCAACTCAGTTATAGGCTTATTAGACATAGTAGTAGATGCAGTTTGAGTTGTTAAGTGGTGTTTCAGTCATCACTAGAATTTCATTATATTTTGTATATTCAAACTAGTTGGGTTTTTCTCCACTTTCAGTTATCCATTTTTTTTAAATTTTGCATAGTACATGTCTTATTCAGGTATTCTCAGTATGCTTGATATATGCCAGACATAGGGTTAGCTTGGGGTCACTCGTGATCCTAGGTCCTGTGTTACGTCAAGGAGATAGCCATTGGGCGTGACAAACATGGTATCAGAGCATTAGGTTCAAGAGTCCTAAGATGTCTGAAAGCCGCACTAAGTAGAGTCTATTTCATGGGTGTGAAGCGTGCCACATCTATGAGGGGGAGGCTACGAAGTGTTTTAAGAAAAACTTCACCTTCTTGATATTTTTATAGTGCGTGAGGTATGATTCAACTTCTCCTTTCTAATCTGTCGTTATGCGTTTCAGATCATGCCTCCTTATAGAGCTAACGTATGGAATGCTAATGAACGTAATGTTAATGCAGTTCCTCCAGTCCCAAACCATGAGGTTACGAATACAAAAAATTGGAATGCGATCCAGCTTTTGGCTCAAAGTGTAGCCAATCAGAATAATCAGCAGGCCACAGTTCCTGCTAACACTAATGGTGGATCAGCTGCAGCTAGGGTTTGAGACTTTGTTCGTATGAATCTGCCCGAGTTTCTAGGGTCGAAGGTTGGTGAGGACCCATAAAACTTCATTGATGGGGTTAAGAAGATTCTTGGGGTGATGAAAGTGACTAGTACTGGGAATGCTGAGTTAGCATCCTATCAACTTAAGGATGTGGCTCATATCTGGTTCACTCAGTTGAAAAAACAGGGGTGCGGAGTCAACTCCTGTGACTTAGGATTGTTTTACTGGAGCTTTTCTAGATAGGTTCTTCCCAAGGTAGTTGAGAGAAGATAAGGCACAAGAGTTTATGCACATGAAGCAAGGTTCAATGTCGGTCTAAGAATACGGACTAAAGTTCACTCAACTCTCCAGATATGCCCCACATATGGTTGTTGATTCGAGGGAACAAATGAGCAAGTTTTTGTTTGGAGTATCCAATTTGGTAATGATCGAGTGCAGGAATGTTATGTTATTAGGGGATATGGATATCTCTAGACTTATGATTCATGCTCAACAGGCTGAGGGAGATAAGCTTAGGGAAATGGCTAAGGACAATAAAAAGGCCACAAGAAATTATGAATACTCACAGAAAAAGTCGGGCGGTGGGAATCACTGACAGTTTCAGTAGAGGTCTACAGCCCCAACACCTTTATCAGCTAGTGCTCCACCCCGTAGGTTTTGACAGGACCGAAAAGGTAGGGCATCGGGATCTAAGTCTCTAGGTAGTACTTCAGGTAACATGACTTTCCTAACTTGTCCAAAGTGTGGTAAGAAACATCCGGGTGAGTGTCTTGCAGGCAGGGAAGGGTATTTTGGGTGTTGTCAATCTGGCCATAGGTTGAAGGATTACCCTTTTGAGTGGCAGGGGTAAGGAGGTAACAACAATAGGGCTTAGTCTATAGCTCCAGCAGCACCAGCAACACTAGCAGGTCGTGCAACTCAGTAGGGTGCTTCGTCTGGTAAAGGTGGCAGTCAGCCCCAGAACAGGTTGTATGCTCTCCAGGCTCGCCAGGACCAGGAAGATTCTCCTGGTATGATCATTGATACATTACGAGTCTTTCATTTAGATGTTTATGCATTGTTAGATCCAGGGGCTACACTGTCTTTTGTAACTCCCATTATAGCAGTAAACTTCGGTGTCAGTCCAAAAGCTCTCTCAGAACCCTTCTCAGTCTCTACTCCAGTTGGTGACCCATTTATATCTAGACAGGTATACAGAAATTACCCTGTCACAGTCTCTAGAAAGTCACCTCAGCAGATCTTGTAGAGTTAGAAATGGTATATTTTGACATCATTCTAGGCATGGATTAGTTACATTCATTTTATGCCTCAGACGATTTTATAATTAGGATCGTTCGGTTTCAGTTTCCAAACAAGCCAGTCTTAGAATGGAAGGGTAGTAGCTCACTGATTATGGGTCAATTCATCTCCTACCTTAAGGCCAGGAAAATGATTTCCAAAGGGTATGTCTATCATCTTATTCGGGTTAAGGATTCAAACTCCAAAACCCCAACTCTTAGGTCAGTCCTTGTAGTAAATGAGTTCCCAAAAGTGTTCCCATAAGATCATCCCAAAGTTCATCTCGAAAGGGAAATCAACTTCAGAATAGATCTCCTCCAAGATACCCAGCCTATTTCGAATCCTCCTTACAGAATGGCTCCAGCCGAGCTTAAGGAATTGAAAGAGCAGTTGAAAGACCTTCTAGATAAGGGCTTCATCAGACTTAGTATCTCTCCATGGGGTGATCTAGTGTTGTTGGTGAAAAAAATGGTTCTCTCAGAATATGCATTGACTATCGTCAGTTGAACAAAGTCACTATCAAGAATAAGTATCCCATTCCTAGGATGATGACTTGTTCGACCAACTTCAGGGTGCTAGTTGCTTTTCTAAGATAGACCTCAGATCCGGCTATTATCAACTCAGAGTCAGAGATAGTGACATTCCGAAGACAACCTTCAGGATTCGGTATGGTCATTCTGAATTTGTAGTTGTCTTTTGGATTAACAAATACTCCTGCATTTTTCATGGACTTAATGAACATGGTGTTCAAACAGTATTTGGACTTGTTCGCTATTGTCTTTATCGATGATATCCTCATTTATTTTAGAAGTGAGGAGAAGCATGCGATTCATCTGAGAGTTGTTCTGCAAATTCTCAAAGATCAACAGTTATTCGCTAAGTTAAGAAAATGTGAATTCTGGTTACAATCGGTCGCTTTCCTTGGTCATTTGGTATCTAGCAAAGGGATCCAAGTGAATTCTCAAAAAATTGAGGTAGTGAAGCACTGGCCTAGACCCACCTCTCTAACAGATATCAGAAGTTTCTTGGGTTTGGCTGGTTATTACAGGAGATTTTTTGAAGGATTTTCATCCATAACCTCCCCATTGACCAAGTTGAATCAAAAGAAGGGTTAATTTTTATTGGTAAGATAAATGTGAGAAAAGTTTCTCAGAACCAAAGAGTAGGTTGACTACAGCTCGTGTCTTGACTCTACCAGATGGTTCAGACGGGTATGTAATTTATTGTGATGCATTCATGGTTGGCATAGGTTGTGTTCTGATGCAACGAGGTAAGGTCATAGCTTATGCTTCTAGATAACTTAAGGTCCACGAGAAGAACTACCCGACTTATGACCTCGAGCCACTAGCCGTAGTATTTGCCCTAAAGATTTGGAGGCATTACTTGTATGGTGTTCATGTTGATGTGTTCACAGATCATAGGAGCCTCTAGTATGTGTTCACCCATAAAGAGTTGAATCTTCGTCAGAGGAGTGGCTTGAATTCCTTGAGGACTATGACATGAATGTGCTTTACCATCCTAGTAAGACTAATATAGTGGCTGATGCTCTCAACATACTCTCTATGGGTAGTGTAGCACATGTTGAGGACGAAAATAAAGAGTTAGCCAAAGATGTTCACCAGCTTGATCGCTTAGGAGTTTGCCTTACGAACACATCAGATAGTGGTGTTATAGTTCAGAATGGGTTATAATCTTCATTGGTAGCGGAGGTTAAGGAAACACAAGATAGTGATCCTACATTACTTCAGTTGAAAGGTGCAATTCATCGGAAGAAAGTTGAGGTTTTCTCCCAAGGGGGAGATGGTGTGCTTCATTACCAAGGTCGCTTATGTGTTCCTAATGTGGGTGAGTTGAGGTAGCAAGTCCTTACAGAAGCTCATGACTCCAAGTATTCCATTCATCCAGGTGCCACTAAGATGTACCGTGATCTACGGGAAGTCTTTTAGTGGAACGACATGAAGAGAGACATAGTAGATTTTATGGCTAAGTGTCCTAACTGTCAACAGTTAAGGTAGAACATAAAAAATCAGGAGGTATGTGATACGCTCAAATTACACCTCTTTTCAGAAGCATAAGGGATCGTTATCATATAAAGAACCCAACTTGTAGGTTAGGGTCGATCCCATGAGAAATATGGTTTAGACTTAAGTTTAATAACGATTTTATTAGTTTATCCAATGCATTTTCGAGACAAATAAGTAAAAGGGGGGAGGGGGGAATTGGTGTAACAATTTTTGGAAATTATGAAAGTAGTTAGTAAGCAAGATTCAAACTTTTGTTGTTGTCAAATTGAGAAGGAAACTAGGGCGTACGTGTTCCCCATAAGCTCATAACTCCGTAATCCTAGTAATAGCAATCCATTCCTAGTGTATTACATGCAAAGCGATAAGTTATGTATCTCTAAATCCTTGGTCCGGCATCTAGAGAATTTCACCCCGTACCTTGGTCCGGCTACGTGTGTATAATTTACTAACCCTTACCATTACCTCATATTAGACGTCACATCGATATATGACTTAGTTTTCATCCTCGCACCAATCGACATTTATTCTATTAGATAGTATCACACTAAATCTATGTTGATAATTCTTTTCATATTAACTACCTCCTTGGTTCGGCAAGTAGCAACAAGGCGAGTTTTAACGTTGCGCACCGTTAAAAAGACTTCTAGACGAAAGAATTATCAATGCATGCAAAACACTATTCGGGAATTACTTAGTTACTATTCATACTTCGTTAATCGCTTATGGTTCCAACAACCATAGTTATGGATTTAGTTACCCATATTAGTAAGAACACAATTCATATATTTAGAAGAAGAAATCATGAACTTACGTAATGAAAATGATAAACCTATAATTTCAACTTGAATTTCCAAACCAAAATCTTCAAAACAAGCTTAGGAAATTAAGAATCGCTAAAGTTGCAAGTTAATCTCCCATGCCAAAAAAACTAGGACAAAAGTAATAAAGTCTAACCTCCAAAAATGAGGTTCACATACCCTATATATAGTCCTAACTAAAAAGGAAACGAAATAAGGAAATAATGTTTCAGGATGCGATTTCGATCGTTAATACTGACCTACGGACCGTGGATTGATCTACGGTCCCTAGGTCCTTTCCGTGACTCAGGACTTCGGCAAATTTCTAACTTCAAAATCTCCAAATCTTTGAACCAAACGACATAGCACCAGTACAGACCATAGATTGATCTACCGTCCGTGGATCCTCCTCCGTAGCTCCATACTTAGAATCTTCAAAATCAGGTACTGGAACCCCTCTCTGAATCATTTGACGGATCAACAGTACGATTCGTAGATCAATCTACGGTCCGTCGATTGAAACCGTGGTTCCACACTTGGTCAATAATTCCCTGATTTTCCTTCAAGCCTTGCCTGTCCATCTATGATACTCATCTACGGAGTGTGAATGGACCTACGGTCCGTGGATCACCTCCGTAGATGCCCTTTTCTGCACATCCTTCAGCTGCGTCTCTTAGTTTCTATGTCTGAACATATTTCCTGCAAACATGAGAAAAATACCTAAAAACCAATACAAAATTTCCCTAGTCACACACAACTCTTAAGTTAAATGTATTAAAAATATCGTAAACTCACGTATATCAACACCCTCAGCTTAAATTCGTTGTTTGTCCTCAAGCGACACACTAAAACTCTAAACGATACTTTGTATAGAAGCAAGCATTTCAAGCACAAGCAATCACATGGCTCTCTACCCCGACTCTCTTCTCGAGTGAAAATATTTTCTCTCAGACTCAACAAGCTAACTTGTGCGGATCCAAACATGACAAAGACTGACCAACCAACACACAACATACACTGTTTTACTATCACTAAGGTACCAAAGACTGACCAACCAACACACAACATACACTGTTTTACTATCACCAAGGTACCAACTTTCCGACAATGTAACTAGTGCCCTTACTTAGAACGAAATCCCTTTTGCACACAATAAATTTGATTTTGAGTACAAGGATTTATTCAACACTCACACTCAGAAGTAACTTCAAGTACAGTTAGTGCTCAATACCATAGGCTTGCCCTTATTTTCACTGCTTAGACTCTCCAAACTAGGTTCTAGGATCACTATAGGACTTTCTTGGCTTGTAATGTAGTCTCAGGGTCAGGTGTGGTACATTTGGGTACGTTTTAGTAACTTTCTGCCCTACTTGACATTACATTAGCTTTCTACTTCCTTTTGCCCTATTCTTGACATCCTACCGTTTTACCTTTTTTTTGGTTTTGATTCTCTTCAACCATGGATGCGACTTTAGACTTTGTAGCTCTTTATTTTTCCCTTTCATCTTTTTCTTACATTTTATTCTTTTCTTTAGCTTTCAACAAGTCACATCTTTTCCCCCTTTTTTTTTTCTCTTTTTCAACATCAAACTCTTTTCATACCCATTTTTCTTTTGGTTTCCTCTTTCATAGACATCCTCAACTTATGGATTTTCCATTGGTTGAGGTGCACAATACCCGATGTCGGATCAGGGCCAAAATTGAGGTTACTTTTTACATTAGCCACCCTCAACTTAGGCTCTTGGCCTAAGTCGAGGTGCACATGTCCAAGGAAGGACCGGGGCCAACATAGTAGATTATGGGAAGGTGAGTTAGGGGTTTAGAAAGAAATGGTCTAATTTAGGCTCAAAGCATTTGGATCAAATGGAGCATTTATTTCATTTGGTTGGATTCTTCTTTTAGGCAATTTGTGGACTTATCATAACAAGGGCCTATGATAACTTCCTAGCCTCTAGAGTAGATTGTCTTAGCATGACTAACCGGCCAAGTTCTAGATTGGCACAAAAACTATTTGAACAATCAACTATTCTCACACACTTTTGGCACATAGTTTCCTTATCAGATTATCAGATTACCTAGTTCAAGTTTTAGCTTAAGTCATGCCATCAAGTTGGTTCATTATCATGTCATACTCAGAGCCAACACATTCAACTCATTCTAGCCTACAGATTTTAGTACATATCACAAAAGTTTTTGGACGGGTATCATTTCTTTAAAAAAGTTTCATATTTTTTCCATCATGCTTCATTCTTTCTCATGCTTGTACACATATAATCCTAACACATGCCGGTTCAATAGAAATTAAGCGTCTCTTGGGGGAAAATAACACAGGCAAGAAAACCCCAAGAGAGGATTATGAGTTAGGTTACTCAGACTTCACCCTATCACTCATAATCCATTTACCCCACCCCCAACAAAAAATAGGTGCAATTGTCCCCAATGCACACAAAGACTAGTAAAAAGTAATGGATTTGGATGAAGCAAACCTGTGGCGCATAGCGCCGATGAACCATCAACAAGCGGGTGGGTCCGATTTCCCGGAGCTCGCTACATCAACCTTGGGGCCACCCTCAGTAGTGCCCACATCAGCAATCACAGCACCCTCAATAGTGCTACCAATCAATATAACTACACCATCAGTGGTCCTTACATCATGACCCACAATATTCGGAACATCCGAAACGGGCATAGAACTTGATGCCCCAGCAACACTCTCACGAACCCTCTCCTGGCGCAATTGCTCATCTATTATCGAAGCCCTCTTAGCCTGCTTCCCCTGCCTGTGCTCCCTCTTCTTGGCTCTTTCATCCTCAGATGAGTGTGTAGATCGGTGCCTCTTTCCTCGGGCACGTGTGGGCTCGGGCTGCTCCTCTATGTCCCCACTGAATAATGAATTAATGATCGTATCGTCAGACAAAGCAGTAGGTGCAGCCTAAGGCTCAACTGCAGGGGTGGCAAGAATGGTATCAACGTCGGCCTGGAGACTGGCTAACTTGGTCCGAAAAGAGGATAGATCTGTGGTTGGGACCAATCGCTCGAGGACTCTCAATTCAAAGGCATCGAGGCGCTTATTAACGGCCTGGACCTTCTGGTCCATCATGCTTTCCATCCTTCGCTCCATTCTGGCCTCAGACTCTGCTATCGACTTTTCCATCCATGGTGGAGCAGTGTGGCCATCTGAGCCTCCATTTTTTGAACCCTAGCCAATGGTACAACAGAAGCTCCTAAAGGCGGGGTGGATCTGGATGAGCAAAGAGCCCGACTCGCGCCCTGAGATAAGGAGGCCGGGACATCATCAGTGTGGGCTGGAGGGGTAGGATCATCACCCTGCATCTGCTCCACAACATCTACTAAATCAACTCCCATGGGCAGCACATCAACTTGCGGCTCTCTGCGTGGTGCCGCCACATTTGTCTCATCCCGAATGAGGTCTATATACAGTGTCCCCGTGGGCCGGATCAACTTGTCACAATGACAGATCGGCACTCCAGAGTCCCTACATAACTAGAAAATGAGACAAAGAAAAGGGTAAGTGGTGGAGGCTTTGAAATCTCTCTCATGTATCTCCGCAATGAGCATGCGAGAAAAGTCGATCTCTAATACCGCAACCAATGCTGCTACCATGACCGTGCGGTCCCAAGTTAGTACGTTATCAGCCTTCGTGGGGGAAATCCGATTGCGAACCAACAACCAAAAAAATTTAGCCACAAATGTGAGAGTGGCTTTCTTGATGCTCACGCTCGGAGTGGTGACCCACTCGGCTCGCTTTCCATCAGTAGCAATTTGACTAGCTAGCCAGTATTAAAGTCTTTTTTTTTCTCAGCGCTCCACTGGAAATATCTGCCCTGTACAGTAACCCATTTGTAGTCAAATTTGACTGTGTTGACTGCCCAAGAGTGATCAGGGCAGGATCATAGAGGAACTGGCGGATGGTGGTCTCAGAGATGTCTACAGAAAATTCGCACACTAGTGTAGCTGTGAGGGGTGCCTAGGCAGTGGGTCTGGCATTCTTATGGATAGAGCCCCGAAGAGTTGCCGTTTAGGAAGCATAGAAATCCCTCACAATCTCCTCGCTATAGGTGCCTGGTTCTCGAGCCATCCACTCACACTTGTGACATTGAAAGAGCCGGTGGATTTCTGGTACGGTGTGTAAGCTCCCAGTGAGGACTATGCGCTCCTCTGTAATAAGCCGGGCCATCTTCTCTTTGTCATTTTTCATCTTGGCATCCCAATAAATTTTCCATTGGCCCTCAACACACCATATGTTTGGCTCCCCAACCACCGGATCAGGGTCATAGGTTCATGACACCGGGACTTCTCCAAAACTAGTGGCCTCATCAGACGAGGCAACTTTGTCATGTGAACCGGAGCCTGTGACGGATTCAGAATCGGAGCCAGAAGCATGGGCAGGCTTAGAGCCGAAAGCAGAGGCGGACTCTGAGCCGAAAGTAGAACCAGCCTCAGAACCGGAAGCAGAACCAGTCGGTGACCCGATAAGTGTGTTCTCCTCATCAGACTGGGAGACAGTGACTACGTCGGTGACCACCTACCGGGATGTATTTCGAGTAGCCCAAGGTGCAGTAAGGGATGCCCTCGTGGCCAGTGGAACATATGCTAGATCCTTTTCTGCGTCCGTGTCTTAATCAATCAGCCTAAAAGTAGGCGCCACAAATTTTTATTTTCCCCTTTTGGATTAGGTCACTTGCTTCTTAGGTGCCATGGTACCTGTGGATGTCTAATTAGTACCAAAATAAACTCATAACACACTCGAAAAGATTTTAGAACTTAGAATGAAAAATAATGAAAAACAAAAAAAAATTCAAACAGTGGCTTCAATGGCCACATATGGTGGGAATATATGGTCCGTAGGCTGACCTATGGTCCGTGGATCCCCTCCGTTGATCAGAGGTACCAAAAAGTTGGTCTCTGATGGGAACCACGATGTGCAGAACGGACTGTAGATTGACCTACGAACCGTAGTCCACCTTCGTGGTTCCATACTTAGTGAAATTCTCATGTGCCACCAACCATGGACCTGATCTATGGTCCGTAGATTGACCTACGGACCGTAGATGGGGTCTTGTGGATGGGATCTGTGCCAGGTCTCAGACATACTTCGATTGGAAGCCCACATTTTTTCCATATTCAACAATATCATAGTCTAATAATGTATTCCAACATAAATTATGCTAGTTCGTCATTCTAGGGATTCCAATTACTCAATTTTATAGGTATTTTCTGCAAGATAAGGAACCCTAAGTCGAAACTTACATTTAGACTTATATTTCATTGTTTTTTTACATACAAAAAGACAACACAATCACAATCTATCATCCCAAGGGTGCATTCACTTCTAATTTAGCATACAATTTCATATATTAATTTACCCAAGGTCAAGACCCAATCCCGGACTTTCTATAATCAATCGATGAATCGAAATTCAAAGTGAGGGGAAAGTCTATTACCTTACAAGCAATGGGATTGGGTGATTATGTGATGACTTGACGCTTTCGATACCACAACTTTGCCCTTACGCACCGAACCCGTACACCGGACCTCGTGGGGAGTTTTGGGGATGAGTGGACTTTGGAGAGGAAAGAAATTTAGGATTGTGGGGAAAAGAAAGGGAAGATTAATTGGGGAGTTATGGAGTTATTTAAGGGATTGGGAAGTTTAGAAATGGTTTGGGAATAAATGGAGAGAAGTGGGAATGGTTTGAAATTGGGGGATTTTAAATAGGAGGGGTCCGGGTCGGGTCAAGTAGAACTAGGGTTTGGACCCACGAGACCCCGTCTACGATCCGTGGGTCCATCTACGATCCGTAGATTAGGACCGTAGATCACTCTTAGACTTGGAAGACTTTAGAGACTTACTTGGGATCTACGGACGCCATTCACGGTCTGTAGTATGAACCATGGACCGTCGATGGGGTCCGTAGACCGCTGCACCATACCTTTTTCTGCAGATTCTGCTTTTCGCCTCTGCACATGTAGCAACCATTAGCCCTTTCTTTTTACATTTTCTGGACACTTTTTAGACACGGACCCTATACTATGTCTAGCCAACACTAAAACAAAAATAAAACAACTATCTAAATGAGTACAAAGAAGCAACTAAACAAAGAAAACTACTAAAAAGCAAACAAAAACCTATTGTTGGCTAGATTTTACATCTTGGGTTGCCTCCCAAGCAACGCTTGATTTAACGTCGCGGCACGACGCATGCCTTTTGATTACTCAGAGTTCATCAAGATAGTAGGCCTCAACAACTTCTTGCACACTTTCTGCATTTCCCAGATAGATCTTGATCCTTTGCCCGTTAACCATGAACCTTATTCCTTCACTATTCTCAAGCTTAACCACTTCATGGGGGAGCACTTTTGTGAGCAAAAATGGCCCGGTCCATCTGGACTTGAGTTTACCCGAAAACAAGCGCAACCTAGAGTTGAATAGAAGCACAAGATCACCCACCACAAATTCTCGCTTTTCAATTCTTTGATCATGATACCTCTTCATCTTCTCTTTGTACAAGGCTGAACTTTCATAAGCTCTTAGGCGAAACTCATCAAGCATATTCAAGTCATTCATTCTTTGATTAGATGTGGCGCCCCAATCCAAATTTAGTTTCTTCATCGCCCACATAGCCTTATGCTCTACTCTACCGATAAATGGCAAGACTTCCCATATACAAGTTGGTAAGGAGACATACCTATGGGAGTCTTGTAGTCAGTGCGATAGGCCCATAGAGCATCATCAAGCTTCCTTGACCAATCCATTCTATTAGCATTCACAGTCTTCGCCAAAATCTGTTTGATCTCTCTGTTGGACACTTCAACTTGCCCACTAGTCTGCGGATGGTAAGGAATGGCTACATTGTGGCGGACACCATATTTCTAAAGTAGCGCCTTGAACAACTTATTACAAAAGTGGGAACCTCCATCACTGATAATTGCCCTCGGTGTACAAAATTTGGAGAAGATATTATTTTTTCAAGAATACGGTGACACTTTTACCTTCATTGTTGGGGAGCGCAACTGCGTCCACCCACTTCGATACATAATCAACCGCAACAGGAATATACTTCATCCCATGTGAACTCACAAATGGACCCATAAAATCAATGCCCCATACATCAAACAACTCTATCACCAATATAGGATTCATAGGAAGCTCTTGCCTCTTTGAAATCCCTCCTTCTCTTCGGCAACGATCACAAGACTTGGCGAAATCATGAGCATCTTGGTGGATGGTATGCCAGTAGTACCCACACTGCAAAATCTTATGTGCAGTCCGAATACCACTATGATGCCCACCAAAAGGCGATGAATGACACGCCTCAAGTACACTCAACATCTCCACCTTGGGCACACAACGACAAATAATCCCATCATCACAACTACGATACAAGTAAGGCTCATCCCAAAAGAATTTCTTCACATCATGCATAAACTTTTCCTTTGGTGAAAAGAAAAATTCAGGGGCACCAAATCGCTTGCCAAATAATTAGCAAAGTCTGCGAACCAAGGAATCAGATCATGAGAAGCAGCCAATACCTATTCATCAGGAAAAGCATCATTAATTTCAGCCCTATCACTAAGATTTAGCATAGCCACTTCCTCTAATCTAGACAAGTGATCGGCAACTTGATTTTCGATCCCCTTTCTATCTTTTACCATGAAATCAAACTTTTGCACCAACAATACACATCAAATCAACCTCGGTTTTGCATCCTACTTCGCCATCAAATACCTCAATGCAGAATGGTCAGTATGCACTATGACCTTAGTACCAAAGCAAGTAGGATCAAAATTTCTAGAATGCAAAAACCACCGCAAGAAGTTCTTATTCAGTCACAGTATAATTCTTCTAGGCCACATTTAGAGCTTTGCTAGCATAGTAAATAGGATGAAGAATTTTCTCTCTCTTCTGTCCTAATACTACACCAAGCGCCACTCCACTCGCATCGCACATTACTTCAAGTGGTTGTCCCGAATCCGGTGAAATAATGATAGGTGCAATAACCAACTTCTCCTTCAACTCTCCAAATGCTCTCAGACAAGCATCTTCAAAATCAAACTTATACTCCTTTTCGAGCAGTTTACACAATGGATGTGCAATTTTAGAGAAGTCCTTGATGAATCTCCTATAGAAACCTACATGCCCAAGAAAACTTCTAGCACCTTTTACAGAGATAGGTGGTGGAAGCTTTTCTATTACCTCTACTTTTGCTCTATCAATCTCAATTCCCTTCTCAGAAATCTGATGACCCAGAACTATCCCTTCTTTCACCATAAAGTGGCACTTCTCCCAATTAAGCACCAGATTGCAGTTTTCACACCTTTTAAGCACCTCAGCCAAATGATCCAGACATCGATCAAAAGAGTCATCTACCACAGAGAAATCATCCATAAATACCTCAATTGTGTCCTCCACCATATTAGAGAATATCGACATCATACAACGCTGGAAGGTCGCTGGAGTATTGCACCACCCAAATGACATCCGTTTGAAGGCGAAAGTCCCATAAGGGCAAGTGAAGGTGGTCTTCTATTGGTCTCCTAGGGCTATAGAAATCTGATTGTAGCCTGGATGACCATCAAGAAAATAATACCAACCCATACCTGCAAGTCTATCCAATATCTGATCCATGAATGGCATAGGGAAATGGTCATTTTCTATCCAAGCATTTAGCTTCCGGTAGTCCATGCAGACTCTCCATCCTATCACGGGCCGCATCAAAACAAGCTTGTTTCTCTCATTAGGAACCACGGTAATCCCACCTTTCTTGGTTACACATTGAACAGGACACACCCAACTACTATCTGCAATGGGATAGATAACTGCAACATCCAACCACTTGATGATCATTTTTTTACTACCTCTTGCAAAGGCGGATTTAATCTTCTCTGGTGCTCAGTACTAGGCTTGTGATCTGGCATGAGTTGGATTTTATAAGAACAGATACCAGGAGGGATCCCAATAATGTCCGCAATAGTTCACCCAATAGCTCGCTTGAATCTCTTTAACACAGAAACCAAACACTCTACTTGTCGCCTATTCAAATCTGCCGCAATGATGACCGGTAAAGTATCATCTTTTCCCAAGAATACGTACCTCAAATGTGATGGTATAGCCTTAAGCTCCAATTTCAGTGCCTCCTCAACAGACGGTCTTGTATATGAGGACTCACGATTTTTCAAGTCTAAATCTAGTTTCTTTGGTTTCGAACGATATTTGCACCTATCAAGTGTGGCGACCAACTCATCATATTCTTCAATACCATCACTCTCAAAGTTCATCATAACTGCTGCTAGTGCCTCAACATCCAGTCTCTCCTCAACCTGCACCTCAGAAACACTCTCAACTCTATAGGTTATCACCGATACCAATTGGAGCTCACTACTTTGCTTCATAGACCTACAAATATTGGAAGTCGCTTCTTCATTATTCAATCTGAATTTCATCTGCCTCTTTTCCATATCAACCAAAGCGCACCCTATAGCTAAAAATGGTCTCCCAAGAATGATGGAAACCTCAAAATCAACCTCGCAGTCAAGAATCACAAAATCTGTCGGAAAAATGAACGACTCCACTTTCACTAGTACATCATGGAGCACACTTATGGGTCTCTTCACAGTTCTGTCGGCCATGAGCAATCACATCGCAGTCGGTTTTAGATCTCCCAAACCTAACTTTTTGTAAATTGACAATGGCATCAGATTAATGTTATCCCCAAGATCAAACAATGCCTTAGAAAAATGCAACAACCCGACTGTACATGGAATAGTAAAGGCACCAGGATCCTCCTTCTTCTACACGAGGGACCTAGTAGCAATAGTGCTACAATGTTGCAATCTATCATCATCCTCAAAGCTCACGGCCCTTTTCTTGGTCACCATATCCTTCATAAATTTTGCATACCCAGGCATTTGCTCCAAAGCGTCTATCAATGGAACATTGATGGAAAGCTGCTTCAACATAATAAACTTGCGGTATTTGCTTTCTTCAGTCTTTTTCACTAACCTTTGTGGGAAAGGAGGTGGAGGTCTGGGTATGGGGACAACTTTCTGAGTTACCTCTTCTTCCTTCTCCGTCACATTCTCGGACTCTCTAGTCACCTTTACCACATCATTATCTTTACTAGCATCAGTTTCTACCCATACGACATAGGTGGATCAATGGTCTGCTTACATCCTCGAGTCGTGACTGTCATGCAATGTCCATCATTCTTTGGATTTTGGATAGTATTACTGGAAAGAGTGCTAGGTTGACGTGGGTTTACTATAGTCGACAACTGAGTCATATGTAGCTCAAGATACTTGATCGACACTGCATGGGGTCAACTTTTTGACCAATACCAGACAAGTCATTTAGCATCTCCTTCACATTCTCATCAGTCGCGTCAAACCTCCTCCTCATTTTTTGCATCATATCCTCAATACGTGACATATTACCTCCAGCTTCCCTAGGAGCAGAATCCCGATTTCAAGGAACAACATAAGGTCTAGCCCAATCATTTTTGTTGCCATAGTTGTTCCGATTGTAATTGTTGTCGCGATTGTAGTTTCCATCCCGGACATATTGACCCTCGTGGTTGTAATTGCCATAGTTTCGACCTTGGTTTCCTTGACCTTGGCACTAATTATCCGTGTTGGAACCTTGGGCATTTGGTCAGAAACCCCCCGTCTGCTTATTCACCGCATAAGTATCCTTTTCAAAATAATACTCATTTGTCGGTGGTGGAGTTCTAGTCAAATAGTTCACAACATTTACCTTCTCCGCTCCTCCAATCACATGTTTTAACACCAACCCTAGTTCAGTTCTCATCTGTGCCATCTCCTCGCGAATATCATCTGCGGGCTAGTTGTTTGTAGCTTGAATGGCAAATGTGCTCCTCCTAGTGTCTGATATCTAGTGCTCCAAGCTTTATTATTTTGAGATATCTTCTCCATTTTCTCTATAGTTTGTGCAAAATTGCATTCACCGTACGAACCTCCCGCAATAGTATCAAGCACTGCCTTACCATTATCATCATGTCCTCGGTAGAGGTACTCATTCAACGACTCATCATCAATACAGTAATTCGGGATATCCCCCATGAAGGTAGTGAACCTATCCCAAGAACTACTCACAGAATCTCCAGGTAATGCTACAAAGTTGTTGAGTTTATCCTTCTTGTTCAACTTCTTGGACACTGGAAAGAATCTTGCTAAAAATGCCTCTGTCAACTGCTCCCAGTATAGATTGAATTGTAAGGGAGTTCATTGAACCACACAGCAGCATCTCCGGTCAATGATAGGGGGAACATACGTAACCCAATGACGTTCACATCCCAATCCGGTAGACCTATACAACTTTTGCAGACATTATTAAGTTTGGTTATGTGAGCATGTGGATCATCCGCTGGAAACCCCGCAAACAATCCCCTTGCTATAAGCATCTGCATCAAGCTATTGGTCACCACAAATGTATACCCCTGAGGTAGAGGCGGTAGGACAAGAGGTACATCAGAATCGGCAATATTAAGGTTGACCCTAAAATTTTCATGAAGACCTGGTCCTTGTGGTTCCTGTGCCCTTAGTGCATCTCCTAGTCTATTCTCAACTGGAGCCTGATTATTCGCATCAATTACCCTCGGAGGTTGCAATCCAACACCTTCACCTAACTCTCCCCCGATAGGGTTAACCGAAACTCCTTGATTATTCATTCTCCACAAAGTTCTATTCAGTTTGGGATCGTAGGGAGTAAGTGGTTCGCCTTGGCTTCGTGTACTTGGCATACACTAGAGTAAGACCCTGAGAGAGACAAAAACAAAAGAAAAAGTAAAATTAGGAAATATTTGACTAAAGTTCAATAATGCAATTAAACTTAATCTAAAAGCCTTATTCCTCGGCAGCAGAACAAAAATTTGATACGCTCAAATTACACCTCTTTTCAGAAGCATAAGCGATCATTATCACGTAAAGAACCCAACTTGTAGGTTGGGGTCGATCCCACGAGGAATATGGTTTAGACTTAAGTTCAATAACGACTATATTCATTTAGCCAATGTATTTTCGAGACAAATAAGTAAAACGGGGGGGGGGGGGGGGGGGGGG
>JAJOOR010022787.1:0-17383 GCA_036250505.1 Solanum acaule | reverse complement strand
AAATAATAAGGGATAGAGGGGTATTTATAATAGTAAAAGTGGGTTAAAGTGTATTTATGATAACTTGAGGGTTTAAAGTAAATTATTAAAAGTAGGGGTGGTAGGGGGTGTTGGGGAAGGGAAAAAACAGTCAATAAATCCGTTGGGGGGGCCCACTAGCCGTTGCCCAACGGATATAATTCAAAAAAAAAAAAGTTAGGGGATCGATCCCGCGAACCAGCCGGTTCATCCGGGCCGGGTCAACCGGGCCCAAAGGGTGAACCGGCCCCTAACGGATCCCCTATCCGAATCCCTCCCAAACCCCCGAAAATGTACGGGACCGGGTCCGGCGAGCCAGTTCTCGAACCGGTCGCGGGTCGGGGCGGGCCGACCCGGTCCCCCTGCCAGTGCTACCATTCACACTTGGTTAGAAAGTGAATTATTAATATACTAAAATTAGCATAATTAATATTTCTTCATTGCATGGATCATTTTATTTTGGGTTGTTTAGGTGGTTAGATTTTTGAAATTTTATGTAGCATAGCTACTATTTTTCTAAATGTTTACATTTTTTTATATATAATATTATATATTTGGTATATAATAATATATACTAAATTATAAGAAATGTTTATACACCATATATAATACTATGCGATATTATATACTATTATACAAAAAACTGAATTCTTCTTCTTTTTAGAATCCAAGGACCAACTCCAGCCAAGACATCTCAAAAATCCCACCAAATCACCCTAAATTCCTTTTCAATAAGTTTTTACAATTGATTTTTACTATCGTTTTAAGCAATATGATTTTAGCATCTTTCGCAACAAAATGAAAAATGATTTCTTTCCACAAATTAAACGCTCACAAATCTTTCGGAATAGAAGAGGACAAACTATAATCACTTTTTTTTTTGTATAAAAACTTTCAAAACAAAATTTTGAGAAATATCAAACCTATTGGTTGGAGGTGGATTCGTCAAACTATGCATGATTTTATTTTTATGAATAAAAAATGCATATAATTTCTAAGTTTAAAGAAAATAGATCATTAAATTTTGAAATGAAATGGATTTAAATGTACAATATAGATAGGTACATTTCATTAAGTCTTGTTATTTATTGTTGTATTATTTAGAAAATAGTCATTTGGGTCATATCACAGCCCTAGATAATAATATCATTAGTTATAGTTTTTACAGGAAAAATAGTTCCTAGATTGTCTGCTTCCTAACTAGCAAAATAGTAGGTATATCAAAAATTCCTTTCTTCGCTAGTCGATTTGTCAGCCTATGTGCATCATTCTTAGAGCACCCAACTTCTGCATTAATGATTTGCACTCAATAATAAGATTATTATAGAGTAAATGGTCAAGCTCAAACATATGGATAAAGTGTTGATTTCTGAAGGAGTTAGATTGTGGTCAACTCCTAAATGCAATTCTCTTTTTAGGGCTTGCAGCTCATCCATGGTAGAGTTAGTGTATGGGGTCCAATGACTAGTGTGATTTCTGAATAGTGTGTGAAGTGCATTAAGATATCTATCACTTGAGAGGGCGCTACGAAAATGAGTGAGAACGAGAAAAAAATTTATTGTCAAATCTTATTTAGTAATCAATTATTAAAACAAAAAATACTTAGCAGTGGAATATTTAGTTACAATCTAGCAACAGATGGATAAGCAATTATATTTTTTTCAACTCTGGTAATAGAATCTATGCAATAAGTTATAACTAAAAAAATATAATCCAATGGATATTATTTTTTCCATTTGAAAAGAAAAGTTAGCATTATGTCAGTAGTCTAATCAATAAAAATAAAATCATAAATAATAAACTATCTTTAGTCAAATGTACAAAAATATCATATTAACCACTAAAATCTTTAAAAAAAACAAGTGATGTGAAATTGTGAATCGTTCAATAAACTAAAAACCATTTTAATTTGCTCTAACATATTGACTCTAAAAGTGTCATTATGATTTACCTAGGCTAATGGCACTTTGTAACGATTTCTTTGAAATATTTTCAGTCTTCTAAGATTTTGATGAACTCATGTATATTTTCGACGTTTTTTCATCATTGATCTTAATAGAAATAAAATCACTGTCAGACACTAATTCGAGAGAAAAGACATATTATCTGGAATTTTTTCACACCCTAAACTATGCTTCAAAAACTCAACAAACACTGTGCTTCATCACAAGTAGCTTTGAAGGATAAACAAACGGTTTTGGAGACTTTCAAGATATGGATCCACACCTTCTAGTTTTTTTCCACCAATATTATTCTCTCTTGTCTTTAGCACAATGGTTGTTGCTGTTAAAAATTCTTCATATGCCTTGCATTAATGTCCAATGAGTCCACAATGGCATCCATTATCTCTCTGCAAAAGTATGAAAGGATTGTGGAATATTAAGCGGACATATTACAAAAAAGTAGTTTAGTGCATAAAGCATCTCGTGTTCACGTAGAATTTGAGGAAGGACCGCACTTTAAGAAGTGTGATGTTGACAGTCTACCCTAAACAGACATATCAATTAAATACAAATAACAATATAATGGCATGCCTTTTTTTTTTCCTTAAAAAACAGCTACGAACGTAGTCGCTAGATAGATTGTGACTAACATATTGTTTTAAATAATTCATTGCTAATCCATCGTTAAAAAAGATTGACGACAAATATTCAATGTTTAACGATGAAAATTATCTGTCGCCAATTCATGTTCTTTTGGTAGCATACCTAGCTAACAACAAAACAATTACCATATGTATCATCTTTAAAGAGGAATGAGCTGCATTTCTTTTTAATAATCGAGATCGAGAAATCCTCGAGGGTTAAATAACACACAGTTAAGAAATAAATGAGTAATGACTAATGAGCCATCTTTCCATGGGTATGATATTTATAAAAAAAAAAAAATTTATAACAATATCTTTTGTTCTAATAAACTTTGCTATTAGATTGACAAATGATAGTATATACACCAAGGATATGAGACTAACCAGAGATCTCGGGTTCGGGCTACCGAACACCGGATGGTAAAACAAAAGAAGACAATATATACATCAACAGGGGATTACAATACATGCGCTATTGATGAAGTCCACTTATTCAAAAAAACAGAACAGGCGATTTAGTTAGTAATGAAGCTAAGATATGGTGATTAGTTCCATTTATGATTTCTCACCAACGTGATGTTACTGTTTTAATGGTGTATTAGCTAACCGATACTCGTACTTAAACATCGTTTCGTGCTCTCTATCTCCACAGACTTCACTGATGGGGATAGCATCCGCGATTTCCTTCACATCTTCTGGTGTAAGTTTCACTGCTAGGGATTGAATATTGGCATTTAGGTTCTTAATCTTTGTTGTTCCTGCAACACATTGGAAGTATGATTAGAAATACCTCGACTTTTTTAGAACAGGTCCAAGGTTAAATGACATATTTCAGTTAACTAGTATAACAACATCTCGAGGAGAGGAATTCAATTAACAAGAAATTGTAATTTGGTTTGCATAATGGAAAAAAGTATGGTATATATCATACCAGGTATCGGAATCACATCATCTCCCTGATGCATAAGCCACGCTAAAGCTAGTTGAGGTGGTGTACAACCATGCTTTGCTGCTAAGTTTGCAAATCTTGTGTAAAGAGCTTTGTTCTTCTCCAAGTTCTCTCCGGAAAATCTTGGATGAGAA
Organism: Solanum acaule; assembly: GCA_036250505.1. Taxonomy (NCBI): domain Eukaryota; kingdom Viridiplantae; phylum Streptophyta; class Magnoliopsida; order Solanales; family Solanaceae; genus Solanum; species Solanum acaule. Next base: position 13,695 of record JAJOOR010022787.1, on the reverse strand, counting down.
CCCTAACAAAACAGAGAGATTGAGATACCTAGACGTAATCTTCCCAAAGAATGACATGATAGATGAATATTTAACACACAAAACTACTATAGATGGTAGAATGAAGGAGTTCTACGGAAGTACTATGCGATATGAAGATGCCTAACATAGCGAAAAACAAGTTATATAAAATAGTTAACTATGAGACAAACATTGTTATATGATAGTAAATGCTTAGGCTTTTAAGGTCCAACATGGCAACATGTATAGTTGAAATGCAGATTTTAAGATATATATATATGTTATGTGAGGTCATATAAAATTAACTAAAATTAGAAATAATCACGTCTTACTGAGGAAAGTCTCTCGAGATACCGCCATATGTATGGTATAAAGATGACTGATACATTGTCTCAAGAAACAAATTAATTAGTTGGTATTGAAATGAAATAAGTCTGAATAAAGAGGAATGAGCACAGAAGATCATTTATATAGCTGACCTAACTAGTTTGTGTTTGAGGAGTAATTGCTTCTTCATTTCCCAAAACTGTAAAGATAACTAAGTCATCTTGGACAAAGTTAGCTAGAATGAAGAAAATGCGACACAGGAGTGGTAGGCATGCAATCTCTTAGCGTCATCTCTTATACACGACGTACTTATATAGTTATACCAAACAAGGGAAAGAGAGTGATGACTACTTCATCCATAGGAAATAAATCTGAGAGGGACTGTGCAATACGTAACATATACTAGGAACTACTGCAGTTACTTACCACCAGACTTTCCGCAGGCAAGCTTTCTGTGATTGCCTTACCACCAAAGAACCCCTGGCCAAGGGGGCTGTACGCAACAATCCCGATGCCCAATACTCTGTATTAAGGTGGCAGAAAAAAATATTAGACAATTCTTCAAGTTCTTTCTGCTATCACTTAATGACTAACCAGTTCAAATACTATATGATAATAGTGTCATTCAGGAAAAAAAATTATGGTTTCATATGCAACTATGTTGGTCATTAAAGTGATCTTAATCTTTGAGTGACAACATATATTCATCAGATACGAGCATACCTACAAAGCGGAATTACATCCTCTTCTATCTCACGAGTCCAAAGAGAATACTCCATTTGCACACAAGTGATGGGATGAACAGCATGCGCCCTCTTAATTGTGTCAACACTGGCTTCAGACAAGCCGATGTACCTAATCTTTCCCTCCTCCACTAGCTTCTTGAGTTCCCCCATCTTTTGTCTCATGAAATTGGTTCAACAAAATCAAGTTTATGTACAACATATTTATTTATCATCATAAGCAACAACATGGATAAAATTTGGTACTTACAGTTTCCTCTATAGGCACAGATGTGTCTGTCCGGTGCTGATAATATAAATCAATGTAGTCCACGTCAAGCCGCTTGAGACTTTCTTCACAGCATTGCCGCACATATTGTGGAGTGCATTTGACTTGACACTGGAAGTCACTGAAGTCCTCGGGAAATATACACCCAAATTTGGTTGCCAGTTGGACTTGCTCACGAGGGAGCTGCTTCAATACCTGGCTATCCCAAAATGACCATTTAAAAAACAAACTCATTACTTATATGATAGTCTCAGCAACACTGAGTGATTATATGGTTCTAAATCTTCAAACAGAAGACGATGAATTGATCGACTCAAAAATATTGAATATTACACTGATCAATTAAGTGTACCTTTCCCACCATTATCTCATTGTAACCCTCATGCCCGTATACGTTTGCTGTGTCAAAGAAAGTGATGCCTTTACTGAATGCTTCCTTTAAGACTGCACACCCAGCTTCATGTGACAGAGGAGCATTAAAATAGCCAGAAAGTCCTCCACAACCAAACCCGAGTTTCGAGACCTAGCAAAAGATTAACTAATGATTTAAAAGCTTGTAGCATAGGAATAAAACTTTGCCTTCTCTTTTAGCATAAACGTTTTTCAAAGGTCCCATATCTCGGAACCATCGCGAACCTAAAGCCCTTCTTTTCAGGAGCAGAACTAAGGGTGTCAAAAAGTATTCATGATCTGATCAATTGATTGGAGTCTCTCAATTAAGTGAAATTTTGGAGGCTGATAACGAATAATTAACGAAAATGTTAGTGAGATAAATGGACATACACAAAATAACTATAACCATAGGCGCAAAGGCGGAGCCACATGCAAAGAAGGGGATGCAATTTATCAGAAAGTTATACTGCATAAATAGGCTAAAAATAAATCTTTTTGAGCATATACATAAAATTTTGAATCCCTTAACATAAGAGAAATACATGTTCAAATCCCAGGTAAGTCATTTTTCGATTTTTTTAATCCCTTTCACAGAATTCCTGGCTCCACTACTGCATAGGCGGTAGAATACTCAAGGGACTAATCATTATTACAGAAATGAAATGAAGGAGCGACACTGAACACTGCCTCAGTAAAAACATCAAATCTTAAACAAAGGGAAATAATGAAATAAACTCAAACAAGGAAATTACTGAAAAATGTGAAGGATAAAACTCAGAATTTGACAATACAATCAATTTTAGCAAAAATATTGGTAGTATAATCTTTTCGTCCTCATAAAAACCTTCAGTGACAACAAGAATTTTGACTAAGGGGTGTCAAAATGTAAAGAAGTAAAACTGCATAGAAGCAAAAAAGTGTCAATATGTAACAGATATACATATATAAAATATTGTTATCTAGCTACACAACGTAATTTTTCGACGAAGGGGTATGAAAAGTTGTCTCTATGAGATCACGTGTTCAAGCAAGTCATGAAAGCAGCCATATTAAGGTAGATTGTCTACATGACACCCCTGGTGCGACCCACCCTTGGACCACACTGACTCGGGATGCTTTGTGCCTAGGGCTGCCTTTTTAAAATATTTTCCTCCTCTAAAGCAATAGTCCTAAACATCTATTGCTATTACGCAAAGATCATGCTAAAATTTCAAGAGTCCAAATTTTAAATTCAAAATAGTTCAAATACAATTAAGTTAATTGAGCTTTAATTTGTATCCAATAAAGCTAAAACTGATAAATTCAACACAAATCAATTGATTGTCACAAAGTACTAGTACTCTTTTCTTTTCCCCTCTCACTTCAGTGATCAATAATTTTCAGATAAATTACAGTATAAAAGAATTCAAAACCTAAATGGAAATTGAAATCAATGTTAAAATATTCGTAATTTACCTCAAGACCCTGGGTACCCAATTTGACTCTTGGAATTTGGATTTGTGTGTTGTGCTCCATTTTTTGTGCAGAATGCTAAATTACAGTACCAAATGCTTAAAAAGAGGTACTCAAGAAAAGAAGGAAAAAAAAAGTTGAAAAAGCTACTAATTTGTCATACTTGGACATGTATATATGCTTTATTTTAAGAGATATAAGTGGGGACAAAAATTCCATTTAGAGTTGAGGAGTCATTTTCTTACTAGTGAAGTGGTGGTTGATTCCATTTTGACTATTCCTCTTACCATTCACACTTGATTATTATTATTTGGTCGCAGATTAGAAAGTGAATTATTAATATATTAAAATTAGTATAATTAATATTTGTCATTGCGTGGATCATTTTATTTTGGGTTATTTAGGTAGTTAGATTTTTGAAATTTTATGTCGCATAGCTACTATTTTTATAAATGTTTAAAATTTCCATATATAATATTATATATTCGATATATAATAATATATCTATATTTAATATACACCAATATAAATAATTTTCACAAACTTTTTTAACCATGGTTAAAATTTGATAAGTAATATAATACTAAATTATAAGAAATGCTTATACACCATATATAATATTCTACAATATTACTATACTATTATACAAAAAACTGAATTCTTCATCTTCTTTGAATCGAAGGACCAAATCCATCCAAGACATCTCAAATATCACACCAAATCACCCTAAATTTCATTTTCAATAAGTTTTTACAATTGATTTTAAACTATTGTTTTAAGCCTTATGATTTTAGCATCTTTTGTAACAAAATAAAAAATGATTTCTTTCCCCAAATTAAACACTCACAAATCTTTAAAAATATAGGAGTAAAAACTATAATCACTTTTTTTTATATAAAAGAACTTCCAAAACAAAATTTTGAGAAACCTCAAACCTATTGATGGGAGGTGGAATCTTATGTCAAATTATGAATACTTTTATTTTTGTCAATAGAAAATGCATATAATTTCTAATTTTAAATTAAAAAGTATGAAATCAAACAACAAACTATGTCCAAACAAAATAAAGCCGAAACTCAACCATTTGCATATAATTTCTAATTTTGAATTAAAAAGTATGGAATCGAACAACAAACTATGCCCAGACAAAATAAAGCCCAAGCTCAATCATTTTCAGAAAGTTCATGATTCTTTTTCTCAGTTATTGCTCAACAGTTGTTACAACCCTAATGAGTTCTAATGAATTCGTGAAAGTCCTTAAAACATCGAGTCTCACGAAAGTTGCTCCCTAAAATTTAACTATAAATAGTACTTGAGTCATTCGTTATATAAATAGACCAATGTTGCTAAAATAAAACCATAGATAATAAACTATCTTTAGTCAAATATTCAAAAACAACATACGACGTTATGACTTAATTCTATTATCTCAAAAACAAACAAGTAATGTGAAATTGCAAATTGTTCAATAAACTATAAACCATTTTACTCTAACATAATGACCCTAAGTAAAGGTTCATGATGATCTAGTTAGTCTAATGACGCTTCGTAACAATTTGTCTGGAATATTCCAATGATCTTCTAAGATAGATTTTGATGCACTCATATCTTTATCTTTGACGTTTTCTCATCATCAATCTTAATAGGAATAGAATCAGTATCAAACACATGTTTTGGAAACTTTTCGCATCCTACACTATGCTTCAAAGTCTGAACAAACTCTTGTGCTTCATCACAAGAAGCTTGGAAGGATAACAAATTCTTTTGGAAACTTTCAAGAGATAGATCTACATCTTCTGGTTTTTTTCTTCAATTTTTCTCTATTTTATATTTTGTATTTCTTCATTTATTTACCTTTTTTATATCATGTATTTAAAAATTAACAAAAAATGATACTATAAATTACAATATTTAGTATTTCTTCGTTTATTTTCTTTTTTAGTGTATTATGTTTTTAAAAAATATGAAAAATAGTATTATAAATTGCAATAGTCAATAACTTAAAATATTTAGTATTTCTTCGTTTAATTTAACATGCTTGAAAAGTTTTCCATTGAAATAAATGTCTCCAAACATGAAAACGTTACTATTAATCCTATTTAGCAACGAAATGTTGAGTAACAATATTCTAGCAACGGATCCATAACTAATAAACTATCTTTAGTCAAATATTCAAAAACATTATATGACATTATCGACTTAATTCTAATATCTCAAAAACAAACAAGTAATGTGAAATTACGAATTTTTCAGTAAACTAAAAACTATTTTGCACTCTGAAAGGTCCATTATGATCTAGCTAGCCTAATGGCGCTTCATAACAACTTGTCTGGAATGTTATTCCAATGATCTTCAGTGATTTTGATGTACTCATATCTTTGTCTTCGACGTTTTCTAATCATCCATCTTAATAGGAATAGAATCACTATCAAACACCTGTTCTGGAAACTTTTCACATCCTACACTATGCTTCAAAGTCTCAACAAACTCTTGTGCTTCCTCACAAGAAGCTTGGAAGGATAAAAAACACTTTTGGAAACTTTCAAGAGATGGATCTACACCTTCTGTTTTTTCTCCACCATTAGTCTCTCTTGTCTCTAGCACAATGGCTAGTGCTGTTAAAAGTTCATCATATTTCTTGTCCAATGTGTCCACAACGGCATCCATTATCTTTCTATAAAAAGTGAATGAAAATATTTTATTTATAAACTCAAAAACTCTGAATCTTAATGCAAGCTTTCTCTATTACTCTATAGATGTTATTTATAATAGTAAGAAGTAGATAAAACTAGGATTAGAACCTATTCCTATATGAACTAAGACAAACAAATTCTATCTAGACATAATTAAATAAATATTAAAAATAATAAATTCTAAATAACTTAAGATTCCTACTCTAACTTTGAATTATTATCCCAACAAAAAGAGTAGGGAATATTAAGCAAACATATTATAAAAAGGATAGTTTAGTGTACAAAGAATCTCATATTTATACAGGTTGATATGAGAAAGAACCCTACTTCAAGACCTATATATATCACTAAAATATAAATAACAATATAATAACATGCCTCCTTTTTCTTTGAAAAACCATGAATTAGTTATGAACTTCGTCGCTAGATAGATTGTCACTAATATATTGTTTTAATAAATCATTGCTAATTCATTATTAAAGAGGAGACGGAAATTATATGTGACCAATCTATGTTCTTCTGATAGTATTCCTAGCTAACACCAAGCCAAAAGTATCTTTAAAGAGGAATGAGCTGCAATTCTTTTTAATAATCGAGAAATCCTTAAGGGTAGATAACATATAGTTAGGAAAGTAATGAATAATGAGGCATCTCTCTTATGGGTATGATATTTATAAAGTCATTTTTTTATATATAACAATACCATTTATCCCAGTATATTTTGAATGCTAAAGCGAAATATTACTTATATAAAACACTTATAATATAATGTAACATGAAAGATCAGTTCAACAAAATTGTATCTCAATTCATGTTCAAAATTCATGACTATTCTAATTTATCGAGCAAATAATAATAATCAAAGCTATTTTGGATCTTGTTTTCCTAAATCTTGGTATATAAAAAGATGATTGGCTCAAAATTACAAGTTGGTTCAACCCTAATTTTAAAACCTAGATCAAGAATTCAAGATTATCTATAACACATTTCTTCACTAGGAAAGATTGACTAGAAAATTGATATATCGAATTCATGGATATGGACATGTTTCATAAATTTAATAAAAAAGAAAACAAAAACATTTTCCCCAAAACTTTAATTCAATTTCAAAATTAAAGTGAACATGATATATACACTGAAACCAATTTCATATCGCACAAATTACAAACCCTAAATATACATTCATCAATGAAGAATTCTAAGAATAAAAAATCAACAAAAAGAATCAAGTTTTACAAACAAAATCCCGTCTCTTTAATGAATGAACTGAAATTTCTAATCAAAATTATACAAATAATTAAATGTTTGTTGATAAAAATGGAAGAGGAAAAAAAAACTTACGGGTCAAACGATGATACTGGAGGCTCCACAAGAAAAGGTTAATAGTTTTTATTTTATTTGTTAAGAAATAAACCGATATAATTCTATTTATAGTGAATATTTATTATCAAATACATATTGGACTGTGTCAATAAAAATCTGGTCAGTAAATGCATTTAATTAAATTAATTTCCTTTTTTATGATATAATTCTATTTATAGTGAATATTTATTATCAAATACATATTGGACTGTGTCAATACAAATCTAGTCAGTAAATGCATTTAATTAAATTAATTTCCTTTTTTAATTTATCATATATTACAAGAGCTTTGAACAACTTATGGTCAGTCAGTCAGTCAAATTTTCTCTATTTTACATTTAGTATTTCTTCATTTATTTTCCTTTTATGTATATTATGTATTTAAAAATTAACAAAAAATGGTACTATAAATTACAATATTTCTTTTTAGTATATTATGTATTTAAAAAAATATGAAAAATAGTACTATAAATTACAATAGTCAATAACTTAAAATACTTAAGATAATTATTTTTAAAAAATTGATTAACTCTCAAAATTTCACTCGTGCCACATAAATAAAAGAGTGAATAGAGTCGATTAATTGATCGATTTGCCTTTTTCCTCCAATTTTCTCTATTTATATTTAGTGTTTTTTCTGTTTTAATTTATTTGTCTTGTCTTTCTTATTATTACCCATGCATAATATATAAACGAGAATCACTGCATAGATGAAAAACATGATTATTTTCACTCTTTTATAGTTTGCACTTTATTTTTATTAGTTATTATTTTTATAATATGCACCGCAATCTTTTTTGTATGGGTAAAAATCGAACTTAAGATTTGGGTGAATCTGTACAGATAATAATTAATTAATTTTATTCATTCACTCACTAAGCAATATATTGTTACTTTCAAGTGATCTTAGGCTCTTAAGCTCTTAGGTTTTGTTATTCATTATCTCGTTTCATATCAATAACATCAAGCTTGTCCGATGACCTTACCAATTTTTGGCACCAAATCTCAAATTGTATCCATTTCTTTACTGTTTGATATCACTTTATTTCATACTCATTGAGTCATTGTTAATCTTGTTTACATTAATTAAGGCAAGTTATACTATCTAAATTGCATATTATTAATTAGTTACCTCATATTATTGCACGTCTAAAAGTTCAATTTAGGGCTAAATAGTATTCTTATTGAAGACATGATTTCGGATGGAAGATATATATAAAGGTTGAGGATCAAGGTAGAAGGTTAGTAAGCCGTTGAACATTATCTTGATTCTCCATCAAGGTAAGGGGTAATTAAGGTTGCGTACACACCATTCTCAGCAGATGCACGTACATGATCATATTGTGTATGTTGTTGTTGTACTATCCTATTATCTTATTCTTCATTTTTTTGTTACTTCTTGTTTTTATTACCTTTTGCTTTATTTATCATATTATTTGTTATTGTTACTGTTCTTTTTTCCATTATTTTCAATATGGCTTCTTCGTTATTGTATTTTCTTTTCATATTATTGTCTATATGCATTACTTGGGTTGAGGGTCCATATGAAACAACATTTCTACCTTCACAAGGTAGAGGTTATAAGACTACGTAGACACACCACTTTTGGGAAGTGATGGAGCCAAAATTTTCACTCAAATTAAAATATCAAAAGTAAACATATGGAGAAGTCAAATGAGTTCAACATCTACAATAAATACATAAAAAAAAAAATTGTTACCTTGTATAAATAATGTTATTTTTAGTCGAAGGGGATTCAAATGAACCTAGCTGGCTCTGACTCTACTTGTGGGATTATACTGAGTACGTTGTTGTTGTTGCACCACAATCTCTTCATGTTCTTACAAAATTCCTATTTTAAAAGTTATTTAAGAAGGTAAATTGGGAAAAATAAAATTAGAAAACAAAAAAATATGGTTGATAATTACTTTTATATTGCTCATCCTATTATATGTTTGTTCCAACGCAATGAAAGCTAATTACCAAATTAAAAAGAGTATAGGAGCAAGAGTAAATTTGTTACATCATAATTATTTTATTTATATCAATAATAAATAAATTAAGGGAGTTGATTGTAATATCTTAATTTATTGAAATTGCTCCCAAATAAAATGTTAATTATGTAATTGAGAGTAGAGTTGTTCAGGGTTATGGTTAAAAAATCAAATTGAACCAAATCAATATTTGGTTTGGTTTGGGTTTGGTTTTGGTTTTGGTTTTAATAAAAAATAACTGCAAAAATAACCAAATCGAAAAATAAATATATAAATTTTATAATTATTTATATATTATTCATAAATAAAATATAATTATTTTGTTGAATTTTAATTAACTTAAGTTTTTAAATTTACCATTTTTTCAAGCCCAACACTTAAATTTTAGCCCAACTATTACAGTCTTATGTCCAAGCTCATCAAAATCCATTATTTTAGTCTTTACCTACCATATCTTTCATGAGATAGTCACATTTTCTCTTAATTGAATCACTTTGTTTGTGTAATGATAACTCTGGTATTGCTTAATTGCTTAATCGAATCAACAATAACTTTTCTGTGGATTGTTCATATACCAGGTGTTTGTGTCTATCAAGATATGTATGCCCTCAAAAATTTATTAGTTTCAAACTGGAAAAATCAGAAAAACTAAACCAAACCGAACCAAACTGACAATAACCAAACCGACGGTTATTTTTTTCCTTTGATTTGGTTTGGATTTAAAAATTTTAAAAATCGACTAGATTAATTTAATTTTGATTTTAATCAATAATCGATCCAAACCGAACCACGAACACCCCTACTTGAGAGTGAATAGAGTATTGAGAAATATCTTCTCCCAAATCCAAAAATTAGGAAAACACGTATGTTGGCCCGATAAACAACGGAAAAAATTTCATTTTATTGTACTATAGTGATTAAACTGACGAAAAATCACTTAATTTTTACTGAAGTATAACAAATAAGTCTAGAAACTATCTTTTGTATAACCAATAAGTACGGTTTCATATTGTATTGTATTTACTCCATCTATTTTATATTAACTGAATTTGTGAGACAATGCACACATATTAAGAAAAACATTTAAAGACATAATTTCCACTATTGCCATTTGCGAAATTATAAATATTACTTTGTAATTAGTGTAATTTATCTCTTAGAAAATATAAAACTTCAATAAATGAAAGGGCAAATATGGAAAAAAATTCAAATATCCATCTTGAACTTTGAACAATTCAATTATTTGAACAATGAAAAAACCCTCAAAAATTAAGTTAATATGGAATAGAGGGAGTATCATAGTATTCATTGTTTTAATGAAAATAACGTTTGAATAAATTGTATCGTTCTCCGTCATCATATGATGTCACACATCAATAATTGCAGTGATAAATGTATAAGAAAAGTAGGATACAAGGTAGAACTACAATGAAAATGTAGGGTAAAGGATAAAATAAAATTATTAAAAATAAGTACATACAAAATGAGAAGAAAATATTAAGATAATGTCGTGATCACACTAAAAATAAATTTAAATAATACAATATAATAAAATTTAAGTAACATTCAGAACAAATAATATATCAAACAAACAATACAACAGGTAACGTACAACCATCGAAACAAGGTGTAAGTTACTCACTAGAGTTAGCAAGAAAAAATAAATGAGACTTCTATGATACTCATGAAGTCATTATTTTCACTTTATACTCTACACAGACTAGACTATTGTTAAATGGAAATGGAGTGGGAAGACATTACATAAAAAAATAATCTTTAGCGGTAGTAACTTAATTGTCGTTAGATATGTATTTTTAGTGGCAATTAGCATTCTTTATAAATGTCCCTAAAATCTATAACGACATTGAATCTAGTGGCAATTAACTAATGCCAATAAAAGACTGTATCATTCTTTTGTTAATTTATTGCCGCTAAAGAGTTAGTGAGAATAAGTAACCTTTGCTAAATCACTATGTAATAATGCAAATATAATTTGTACTTTTTGTTGTGCTTATATCATGAAATTCAGTAGAAACTGCAAGGTGGTTTCCTCAAAATTTGGACTCATTTGCTGCCTATGATGACTTCTGTTACACCTGTGAGTTCTTGAACTTCATATATATATATATATATATATATATATAAAGTTTGTGAATTTGGGAATGGGCATCTGTCTTAGCCTTCAGTCAGGTACTAGTTGGTTAATTTGCTGCTGTGATATTTGTATATGCAGTTTTTAGAAGTTAAAACTTGATAGTATTAAATTTTAGTTGTTGTGTTACACTTGCCTCGTGCCGAGGGTCTTTTGGAAATAACCTCTCAACCTCCACGAGGTAGTGGTAAGGTATGTGTACACTTTACCCTCCTCAGACCTCACTTGTGGGATTCCACTGGATATGTTGTTGTTGTTGTGTTACACTTGCATCCGGTATTTTTCGTAACTCCTTTTATATTTTAGTTATATTCTGGAAAGAAATTGACCTGAATAGAGTAGAATGGATAAAAAGGAATCATATAGTCGACCCCAACTAATTCGAGATTGATGTCTATTTGGTAGATGGATAGTATTAGAAGTTAGCTTTTATTATACTTAAGACCTTTGACATGCATTTTGATTGAAATGAACCAAATGGACTTATTTGTTGAAGGGTAAATTACAGATTTTATCTGCTTTCTAATTGTTTTGCTATGTGAAACCAGAGAGCTAAGTTGTGAACAGAATGGGGATCAAAGTTCTTCTTGCAGCAATTCTGATATGGGAAATAACCCGCGGTTTAGGCCTCAACGTATACGCTGATAATATGGTTAGGATTGAGCTAAAAAGGCAATCTATGGACCTTAATAACATAAGGGGTGCAAGAATCTATGTTAAAGGTTTGAAGGGTTCCAATAGAAACTCGGCTTCTTCCGATGAGCAGATAGTTTACATAAAAAATTATCGAGATGTTCAGTACTTCGCGGAGATTGGTATTGGTTCACCACCTCAACACTTCACTGTTGTGTTTGATACTGGAAGTTCCAATCTTTGGGTTCCATCCTCGAAATGCTTCTTCTCGGTTAGTCTTGTGAAGTAGTTGTGGATTTACACATTTCATAACATGAAACTACCTTTTCGAATGATCAATTTTCTATGCAGATTGCATGTTATCTTCGTTCCACGTACAAATCAAGACTATCAAATACCTATACGAAAAATGGTAGCTACTCAATGGACCTCAAAACTTTCATTTTGGTTAAATGCCTCATTGATTTAATAGCTCAGGGGAAATCCTGAACGCGTTTACGTACATGTGCTTTTTGTGACAGGGAATTCTTGCAAAATCCCTTTTGGCACTGGATCAGTGCATGGATTCTTCAGCCAAGACGATACGAAAATTGGAAATGCTGTCATAAAGCAGCAGGTGCCATCTTGTTTCTTTGCAGCTAAAGTTCTAGATATGTTTTCAAGTTACACATTGAATAAAATCTATCAAACAGGTTTTCACTGAGGTAACTAAGGAGGGATATTTCACATTCTTGAGAGCACGATTCGATGGAGTACTAGGACTTGGATTCCAGGGCGCGGATTCAAGGAATGTCACACCAGTATGGTAAGTGATATCTGTTCATATTATAATTTTTGGGCATAGTAGCTTATACTTTCCGATATTAACTTAGCACGACAATTTCAGGAATAACATGGTGCTTCAGAAAATAGTTTCAAAGTCAATTTTCTCATTCTGGTTAAATCGAGATCCCACGTCTAGAATGGCTGGTGAAATTCTCTTTGGAGGCATGGATTGGACTCATTTCAGGGGTCTACATACATATATCCCGGTTTCTAAAAATGGTTATTGGGAGGTAATTAACCTCAGACCAGTATTATTGTTTGTGTTTTACAGAACTTCATTTGTATCGTGATATCGTCTACTTTGTTCCTGAACAAACTGACCTTTATCGAACGTTCCAGATTGAGATAGGGGATCTTTTTATAGGAAACAATTCAACAGGTAATATCACTTACAATTTACATATAATGCATCTTATACATCTCTAGTGTAAATTTTCTTCTTTTCGCTCGCAGGCCTTTGTAAGGATGGCTGTCCAGCTATTGTGGATACTGGAACAGCTTTTATTTCTGGTCCAACTGTATGTATTTAGACCACTCTTGATTTTAATTCCTGTTTTCAAAAATCTATTTCTGCTCAACCGTCGTCATTTAACTTCATTTCAGACCATTTTAACTCAAATAAATCATGCTATTGGAGCTGAAGGAGTTGTTAGTTCGCATTGCAAAACTGTTGTCTCGGATTATGGAAAAACAATTTGGGAACGATTGCTTTCAGGGGTAAGTTCTTTCATCAATTTGCAATATGGTATATTAGGTGTCTCTTCTTTTGATCTCATCCCTTTTCTCTCTTGCAGTTACATCCTGATAAAGTTTGTCATGGTATCTGTACAAATAATCAGACATTAGGTGTAAG
>JAJOOR010022786.1:0-20948 GCA_036250505.1 Solanum acaule | reverse complement strand
TTATGAAGAAGTTTTCACATTTTATGTCATTATGCATGTGGGATAGGTTTTGCTTTAAAAAATTGTTGTTCAACTTTTCCTTTAAATAAGTGAAATTACCGTCTCAACTTCATTTGAAAGTGTCACGCCCCAAAATCTTCAAGCACACAAGAAAGATGATACATGCAAAGAGTGAAGAAGAGAGAGAAGCACCAGAAAACTTTGTGAATACAAAATGGGGCTACCCGAAAGAAGATGAAGAGAAATAAGGAACTAAAGAGCAAACACGTGTTAAATAGTCACATATGGATCCAAGTATAAACTATAAAGTAGACATTTCTTAGCTTGTTGCACAATTTATATCCTCTACATATGTTATATGGAAGTGATTACGAAGTTATGAGAACAAGAGTACAAACGGGCAAAGATTGGCAACCTCACAATGGTAACACAGATGCATTATGAATCCATGACATGGCATGCTATGCATTCTACTTCCGAGCTATAATTGGGAGGTATGGGGACTATTGCCTATATTTATACGATGAGACACCGATGGCCACAAGTTGGCAAATATGATGCTGGTTAGCTACTAGGGAGCACCACAATTGCTAGCATTTATTTGGGTATGTCATGCATTTGCATCTATATATATATGTACTCACGACATACGATGACTCGAGCATACCATGCATATTTTATTACTATGAAGTCAAATGTCGTTCACACAGGTTATTTGGAGTTTCAATTTCAGATGGTATGTCTGTTACTTATTTTCGAAAGCAACTATTTATGATTCTACTTTTTGCCTTACATACCAGTACATTTTATTCGTACTGACGTCCCATTGCCTGGGGATGCTGCGTTCGTGCTACAGGCTAAGATATAGTTCTTGATCGCTCTGGAATAGGGGTGATAGCTCAACTTAGGATTAAGCTCCATTCTTTCTGGAGTTGTTTGTTGTCTCTAGGTTTTTCATATCTGAGTTTTCTATATTGTTGTTGGTATTGTTAGGGCCTTGTCTCAACCGGTCATGTTGTAGTATTTGTAGAGAATTGTGGACATATTTTGTGGGGTCTTCTCAACTTCCATTTATAGCCTTGTCGGCTTGCTAGTTGTTTATTAGTTAGGTTGTCCTTGTTGGCCCTTTCATTATGTTTGTGACCTCGTCGGTCTAGTAGTTTTGTTTCAGCAGGTTATTGTAGTGGCCTTGTTGGCCCTTGTTGTATAATTTCTTTTATGTTTCCGTTGGTTTTCTCGGTCAAGTAAGGCACCAGGTGCCTGTTGCGCCTCTCCTTTTTTGGGGTGTGACACTTCTGCTGAAACTGCGAGCGATTTCCACCACCCGATTTCTGTTGGGAATACTCGTAGTTACCTGTTCTAGCTTTCTTAGTCTCCCTAGCCTATTCCTTAAGCTTATCACCCTCAACCTGCTGAGCACGAGTCATGAGCCTAGAGATGTTCATGTCTCCCAACAACATAGCATTCCTGCACTCTGTTTTCACTAAGTTTGACACTTTATACAGAAACTTATTTATCTGAGCCCTGGAATCAGCAACCATGTGAGGAGCATACCTGGAGAGTTGGTTAAACTTGAGCCCATACTCTTGGACAATCATGTTATCCTGCCTTAAGTTCAAAAATTCCTGGGCCGTTGCTTCTCTTAACTCTATGGGGAAAAACCTATCCAGAAAGGTTTCACTGAAACAATCCCAAGTAATAGGAGCTGCATCTGCACCCCTGTTCTCCTTCCACTGAGTATACCAGATATGAGCCACATCCTTAAGTTGGTAAGATGCTAACTCAGCCCGATCATTCCCAGTTACCTGTATCACTTCAAAAATCTTCTTGACCTCATCAATGAAGTTTTGGGGATCTTCTCCAACTTGCGATCCTAAGACCATTGGCGGATTCATCCTAACAAAGTCTCGCACCCTGGCTGCAGCTGACCCAATATTGACATTTACCGGAACTGGAACCCGCTGATTGTTCTGGTTGGCCACACTCTGAGCCAATATCTGAATGGCATTCCTGAACTTTGCATTCGACACTTCTTGATCAAGGACTGGAGGAGTTGCATTTGCGTTCGTGGCATTCGCACTCATGGCGTTAGCTCTACGAGGAGGCATGATCACTGAAACGTAGAACGTCGAGTTAGAATGGAATTTAGATCATACCTTACGCACGATAAGAGTAAAAAGAAAATGAAGATTTCCTAAAACACATTGTAGCCTCCCCTCATTAGATGTTGTGCACTTCACACCCATGAAAAGAACTCTACTTAGTGAGGCTTTTCAGACATCCTAGGAAACTTAAACCTAGTGCTCTGATACCAAGTTTGTCACTCCCCAAAACTACCCCCGAGATGCGGACACGAGACTTAGGCCCACAAGTGATCCCAAGCTAACCCTGCTGGCACGATCATGAGCATACTAAAGATAATAAACTGATGCAGAAGCTAAATCATAAAGAAAAATGAAAAGATGGGGAATACCCATGTACTATAAATGAGCTAAATGATAACTGATGAGTTTAATACAAAGAAGATATTAACTCAATACTAAGCTGAATCTATCTATGTCTGAAAATAGCCTCTAACTGACTAGAAATGCTGGGACAGGCCCTAACTAAATCTAGCAAAACTGAAACTAAGGACTAAAAATACTGAAAAAAAACTCATGACTATTATCCTCGGAGAATGAGGAATCACCACTGATTCTGTTGAACTGGAGATCGGGAACCAATCTAAGTGTGATTTGGATACTGAGAACCTGAACCTACATCACGAGAAGATGTAGCGCAGAGTATGCGTCAATACTTGAAGGGTACTAAGCATGCAGGATAGAATACAACTAAATAACATATAACTGAACAAAGAAAATAAACAATGACATAATCTGAACATGATATAGATACTGAATGTTGAGATAACAGAATGCAGTGACCAATTTATAACATGCTGAAACTGAATACTGGATATACTGATAAATGGTCAATGCAATAGGATCTGACTGGACTGTGGGAGCTACTAATAACCAATAATAAAACCACATGAGCTAAATGTGGAGTCTGATGTATACGCCCTATTGAGAGGACCCAATATACCCGGCCAAAGGTATAGAGGCATGCTGGCGTGATCACTGAAATGATGCCCACAGAGGGGACTTACAACCTACATGGCTAGTAGTTCTGGGACTATTTGGGTACGCTGAACCCTAGTCCAACTCGGTATTATGCTACTCCCAATGGATTAAGTGATTAACACATTATGACTGAATTTCTATAAGTTACTGGATAGCTCGAATTGAACATGCAAACTGAGAATGCAACAATTAAACTGATATTGATGCATTAATAGCTGAGGCATGTATAACTGAATAACTGCAATATCTGACCTAGCATGTGTAATTCAAGAACTAAAGAAATACATAGCTAGGGTTCTGGAATTCATGCAATTAACTGAATATTAACATACTAATCTGATTTGGATCATTCTAACAGCTAAGAACCCAAAAATTCTAACATTCAAGAAACCCTAGGTCTAGTCATAATAATGGAATCAAGAAACTGACTAAAAACTAGGGACCTAATGGGTGAAAGGAACCCACTAGTGAAATCCCACATACCCGGTGATGAATTCCACAAAGAAATCTTTTGATTTTGGGGCTGGAACTGATGGAACCTTGCTGCGGGGTTCTTGACTTCTTTCTCCTTTTACGTTCTAATTTCTCTAAGTTTTGGTGAGTGATTTGACTTAGGTAAGTTCTAGTTATGTTTCTAGGCTTAAACTGACTAAAACCTCATGATTTATGGTCTAAACGACGTAGCTTAGGGGTCCAACGAAATAGGAAAAGACCAAAAGACCTCTGACTTAACTGCTGTCGGAGTGATCGACGGACGGGACCTACGGGCCTTGGATCGAAAGACGGTCCGTGCTGGTCGGCCGTCGTTTGCATCAGAGGCTCGGTAAAGGGGCCCTCGATCCATGGATACAGACTACAGACTGTGGTCTGACCTACAGATCGTGGGTCGAGACTTAGCCGATTTTCTGAGCTGGGTTTGGGGAGGAGTTGCAGTGGTGAACCACGAACCACCAGCACGGGCCGTGGTCTGACCTACGGTCCGTGGATGGCAACCGTGGGTTGCACCTACAACTTAAATCTGCATTTATTTGGTATGTTTTGGAGACGGGGTGTTACAATATGGACGAGATCTATTCTTCATTAAATGCTATTTATGGTTTACTTGGGTCGCAAGTTAACTTGGCCATAAGTAAGATATCATTCTTATACTTTGAACTCTTCAATTAATCCGGAGTTATTTGAGTTATACAACGTTATTGGGTTGTTGTATTCTTGAAGGGACACGTCAAGAGTTATATTGTTGGATTGGTGTAGATTATGCTTCATTGGACCGGAATCTCATTAAAGAGAGCAACATATCCGCCCTTCAACCTGAATACTTTTTTTATTCATTTTATTTTCAACTATAATTTATTGTAATTTGTGGTATATATTCCAACATAAACTTTGACTAATGTTTAATATGCACACTTTTCACTATATTGGTATGAAAATAATTGCACCTTGTATTTTTTTTTATATATTTTTAAATATCTAAATTTTAATTTAAAATATTAAATTAATATAATTCAATTTTGCTTCAAACTCACCGAAAGAGAATACACTCACAAGGCAATAATGCTCTTGAGACATTCATTTGGCAGAAGCTGAAATCCACCTGATTATATCTCAAAATCATACTATAAAAATATTTTGTATCTTTCAGAAAATTCATTCCCTAATTATGCATAAAAATTATTTTTAATATAATTATTTTGTATATAATTTAACTATTAAAGACTTTAAAAATTATTTATAATATTTATTTTCATAGTTGCAGTTATTGGCAACTCTGGAATTTTGATAAAAGTATTCAAAGGTTTTAGTATATAAACAATAATATTCGACTTAAATGTATACCGTACAATTTTAATTTTTATCTGACTATCCTTTCCTGATTATATCTTAACTGTTATAATATGAAATACATTAGCAACCTTTGAACTTATCGATAAATTTAATTTAGTCAATCGAATTATAATTTTTCCCAGTTGAGCATCTATCCAAAAAAATCTTATTCAAATTTTTGAAAAACATCAAGGCATTTTCTCAAGCTTTCATTATATAAATAGATTAATTAAGCATGTTAAACATGTCACTCATCAGCCTAATTGGAACATGAATGAGGTTTTACAACTTTTTGAGGCTAATGTATATAATAATCAAAGAAGATGACATTTTAAAAGGTTTACTTATTTATATAATGGACACTTGAGAACACACACAAAAACTTTTTCAATATTTATGTCAAAAATGTTTATTATAAATACTTTATTATTTATTCCAATGCAATATAAATTCAGAAGACGAACAATTCAATATAGTGAAGGTGAACAATAGTGTTTAAGTGATATGCACTATGTCTTGAATGCATTTTTTCGAGTGGAAGAATTTTCAGTAATTTTAGAGGATAAGGCCGATAAAAATGTGACTCTGACAACGTCTAGGGTTCCTCGAACCATGTGATATTGTAACGACCTGATTCCGTCGTTAGGGAAAAGCCAATGGAGTCAGAAAACTTTTGGTAGTAACTTGGAATTTCCTAACCTAATCCAGATTTGGATGAAATCGAAGTCAGAAAAGTCTAGGAAAATCTGGTAACAACTGAGTGATTTAATTATGATTTTGATTACATGAATAGATAGCTAAGACGTTAAGGAACCTGTACGACTTTACGAAATTGAATTCGGGTGAGTAGAACTCCCGAAAATGATCTTAGCGTGAACATGTGGTTTTTGAATGTCAAAGGTTGAAGGTGTGTTGTGAAATGGGGGCTTGGAATTCAAATTCCAGCATTCTGTCTCCATGCATGCCGCCGTAGCGGGATGGCTACCGCTGTAGCGGGATGGGTCCGACTGTGGCGGGACAGACGCGACTTAAGTCGGAAATAAACCCCAAAAACGTTTTATTCTACACTTTTCGACTTTGAGAGCTAAGGAACGACCCCAGGGGTTTTCTTGACAGTTTTTCACCATTCTTGAGGCTAAAGGTAAGTTTTTCACTCTCCGAATCCATTTTTCGATCCGTAGAATGTAAATTTGTAGGTAATTATTGTGGGGGAAGGGTTTTGATCTGAAACTAATGGTGGAAAAAGCCCTAAATTGGGTATTAGGATCTTGGGTTTGGTCTAGGGTTATTGAATTTGTTATAATCCGGATAATTAGACCTTTGATTGTTGATCCTTGTGTTAATTATATATTTTTAGACCACGAACAAGCGAGAAGAATCCGGAAAGGAAGATTCAAGTGCCTTAGGGGATTCAAACTTGGATTTGAGGTAGGTGATGGTTGTGATTTCATGATTGTGTGATATATGTTTGTTCTTGTTTCATTATAATACGTGTATGTATGCGAATGTTGCACTATTAATCACACTACTTGTGGATGATGATAGATGAATGAGGAATGCCATGAATCATGGCTTGATTGTATGATGTTGAGAATATACTTGTGATTGTGATTGTGGCTTGTTGAATGGATCGGGTTTTGAGTTCTGACACACTAACTTGGATCGGTTGTCACGTTCCGACATAAACATGGATCGATTGCCACGTTCCGACATAAACATTGGATCGGGTACCACATTTCGGTACGCTAACAGTTTGGGTGTGGGTTCCATGAGATGACCATTGATTTGACATAACTGTATATCTTGATAAATGTGAAATTGTTCGTTGTTTGTAAATGATATCGATATTGTGTATATTCGGTGTATTCATGTTATTATATTGTTGTAATGTCTTATGTATGTTGCACTTAATGGGATAGCCACGTGATCCTACCAGTACACTATGGTTGTGTACTGATACTGCACTTGCACCTTCTTTGTTGAGTACATGGCATCTTCAGGTGGCTATTGATAGACCTCAACTAGGTGACTATTGAGCGTGACTGGATTCAAGGGTGAGCCAGCTCTTTCAGGCTGCCATGGATCTTTCTTGTTTAAGCCCACTCTTTTCGGACTCCGACTTTTGTTTAAGGTGTTGTTTAGTTTTGGGGTTGTACCCCTTGTTCTTAGACTTGTCGTTAGTAGAGTTTTGGTACAATGACTTTCAGGTTCTAGGGGTTGTTCTTCTGCATTAGTTTGGTTAGTTGTTTGTTAAAACCTTGGAGTTTATGGGGACTCCATTTTTTTAGTCATTTAAACCTACTTCTGTATCTTTAAATGCCTTGGTTTTCATAAAATTTGTTTGTTTGGGTTGTAGTAATGGTTCTCCCACCAGAGGGTTTGTGTGGGTGCCAATCACGGCGGTCTGAGGCGTGATAGATATCTCACACCAGGTTAATTTTTTATGCTTCCCCTTCTTACTAAGACTACATAATATTCTTGTGAATTATGGCTAATACTAGATATATAAATAATGATTTCAAATTTAGAGGTTAAACGTACTCTGACAACTTTACGTAAGATAGAGTTTGTTTTTTTGGGGTGATAGTGAAAAAGTTGACGGCCAAGTCACCCTTATTGTCACTCCACAAAATCCTACATGAGATTTTCACCTCAAACGACTCATTATTAAATCCTTTCAGATTCATTCGATCCTCTTTTCGTTTGAGGTTTCTCCTTCTTCTACTCTGCCCCTGATGAGTAACTAGGATCAATTCACTCACGTTTTCATGTTCCAATTGCACACTGGCAATTTTTTATTATTTTAAAGTATAAGATTATGCGCTTTACCGAACATATGTAGATCCAATTACAATTTTATATATAAGAAAGAACAAAAGATCTTTCTTGATCAATATATTTGCCCCTCATCTTCAAGAATAAAGAAGATCATTTTCAAGTTTGCATTTGTTCATTTGAAATCTAGGTTCTTCTACTTCATATTTATTTAATATGAATATTTTATTTTCCTTAGATGTATGTCCTTTTCTATTGACACTATCTCAATTGGTCACTTGATCGACACTATGTCAATCTTGATTTATTTGGTCATTAATTTTAGTTTAATGCTTATCGTAGAGATGTACTCTAGAAATAATAAAATAATCTCTTAGATAATCTGATTTTGTAATTTTTTTTCTATTGATGCTTATAACTTAAACTGTATTGTTAACTATTTTAATTGTTCTCCATTTGAATTTCTATTGCATCTGAACAAATGATGAAGTGTTTCTGTTAGACATTTTTTATACATATACTGAAAAATGCTTCTGTGCATGTTCCCAAGTACCAACTACAGAGAAATTAACCACTTAAACCGTTACCTTATTTAGTTATATATATATATATATATATATATATATATTAGCCTCAATAACCAATCAACCATATTCATACTCCAATTAAGATTGGTGTGACGTATTTTATTTGGTTAACTTATCAATGTAATGAGAGTTTTAGAATATGAGCCGAACCTTTTAAAAAGTTTGATTAAAAAGTTTTTACTAAGATGCTTAATCGGGATAATCTATAATTCGAGTGTTTAAATAAAATTTATCGACAAATTTAAAGGTTATCGATACATTCATCTTATAAAAATTTGGCTATAAAGGATGATCAGATGAATATAAAAATTATATTACTGAAATGAATATTACTAGTTATGTACTAAATCTTGAATACTTTTATTGTAACGACCTGTTCCCGCAGTTATAGAAAAGCCAACGGGAAAAAAATTTGGCCGAAAAACTTTTTTGTAGTATCTTGAGAATTTTCAACCTAGCCCAGATTTGGACGAAATTAGAGTCATTAAAGTCTAGGGAAATCTGGTAGCAATTGGGTGATCTAGATACAAATTTGATCATATGAATGGATAGCTAAGACGTTAAGGAACCTGTACGACTTCACGGAATTGAATTCGAGCGAGTAGAACTCCCAGAATTGATCTTAGCGTGAACGGGTAGTTTCTGAGTGTCGTTGGTTGAAGGTGTGTTGTGAAATGGGGGTTTGGAATTATTAAATTAGCTCTCTGGTCCCGTACAAGCCGCTAAGGCAGGATTATTCCCGCCAGGACGGGGCCGCTGTAACGGGGTGAGTACTGTTGTGGCGGGACAGTCACGACTTAAAGTTGGAAATAAACCCCAAAATCATTTTATTCTGCAATTTTCAAACTTGAGAGCTAAGGAACTAACCCAGGGGTTTTCTTGACAGTTTTTCACCATTCTTGAGGCTAAAGGTTAGATTTTAACTCCCCGAATCCATTTTTCGATCCGTAGAACGTAATCTAATGGGTAATTATCAATGTGGAAGGGTTTTGATCTGGAAATTATGGTGAAGAAAGCCCTAATCTGGGTATGGGGATCATGGGTATGATCTAAGGTTGATATAATTGTTAGTAATTCGAGTAATTAGTTATTGTTTATTGATTCCCGTGTAAAATTAATTGTTTGTAGACCAATAACAAGCGGAACGAATTCGGAAAGGGAATAATCAAGTTTCTTAGGGGATTTAAGCTTATTTCGAGGTAGGTGATGACTGTGTGATATGTGTTCGTTCTTGCTTCATTATAATACGTGTATGTATGCGAATGTTTCATTATTGATCACACTAGTTGTAAATGAGATAGATAAATGATGAATGCCATGAATCATGACTTGATTGTATGATTATGAGAATGTACATTGTGATTATGATTGTGGCTTGTTGAATGGATTAGGTGTTGTGTTCCAACACTCTAACTTGGATCGGTTGACACGTTCCGGCATAAATATCGGATCAATTGCCACGTTCCTGCATAAACATTGGATCGGGTACCACGTTCCGATATGCTAACTGTAAGGGTTTGGGTTCCATGGGAGGACCATTGGTTTGTCGTAATTGTGTATCTTGATATTGTGAAAACTGTTCGTATTCGTAAATGATGTTGATATTGTATATGTTCGGTGTATGCATGTTATTATTATGTTTTATTGACTTATGTATGTTGTACTTAGTGGGATAGCCGCATGATCCTACCAGTACACTGTGGTTGTGTACTAATACTGCACTTGCTCTTTCTTTGTTGAGTAAAGGGCATCTTTAGGCGGCTATTGAGAGACCTCGCTTAGAAGATCAGTGATCGTTCGAATTCAAGGGTGAGCCAGTTCTTCCGGGCTGCCTTGAGTTCTCCTTCTGTTTATGTCCACATTTCGGACTTAGACTAGTTCATTAGATATTCTTATGTTTAGTTGGGTTGTACCCATTTTCCTTTAGACTTTTGGTTCATTGTTAGATGTTTTTGTACATTGACTTCTAGGTTCTAGGTAGTATTTCCGCATTTGTTTTGGTTGTTAGATTTCGTTTGGAGTTTATGAGAACTCTATTTCTTTCCATAGCATTTAAACTTGCTTTCGTAACCTTAAATGCCTTAGTATTTTGATTGAGTTGTAGTAGTGGTTCTTCCACCGGAGGGTTCGTGTGGGTGCTAATCACGATGGTCTGAGTCGTGACATGTATGAAACTTCTTAAGTTGCCAATGGTGACAACTATGAGACTATATACGATAAACAAATTTCTTAGATATTTATTAGTTGATGATAAACAAAAACAATTATGTTGAAAATATTGTCTTTATGCATAATTAGGAGTGGATTTTATTTAAGATACAAATACCCAATACCTATATCTCAAAATCAAACTATAATAAAAGTATATTTGGCAAAGTTAAATAACTTCACTTTTTGAAAATTATACACTGTACTATCAAGATAGGTTGCTATATTACTTCACAGGCCTTGTTTCAGAGTCCAAATGAACCAATGGTTTTGTAAATATCATGTTTTGTCGAATATAATTTCAATTTTAGACCAAAAAATATCAATTCCAAATAAAAACTGGTTATTAAAGTAAAATGTTGTTATTGAGAGTTATTGTCATAGAAATGTCTGACTATATTTCATAATTTAAGTGTTTAAAGTTACCCAAATTGTTGAAACCCTAATCATAATTTAAGCATAATTTTGAATACTCTATCCCTTTCTACCAGCTCTTTTTTTTCTGTGTTGTTTGATAATAAGTACTATCTTTTTAAATTTATCACTTACATATTTGATATTGATTTTTTTTTTTTTACTTTTCACTTGTCGAATTTCTTTATATATGCTTCAGTTATATGGATCGATATAATTGAGTCTCCAAAAAGATTAGATGAATCTAGAAATTCTGATATTTAAGAGAATAATTTGAAATATAATTAAACAAACATGTGACTTACCTCTTTTGAGAATTATCGTGATCCCTTGCACTTAACTTGATGGTCATTTCATGTGTTTGAAAATACTTAAATCAGTTGTGAAAAACATTGATCTTCTTCAATTGAATCTACATAATCAATTAAGACAAATCATCAAATCGAGTTTATGGCTGCATTAGAGAAATGAAAAAATCTTAGAGATCACATATAAATCTTTGTTTAATCACAATTTTCATTGGGTAGGCAAATTTGATAATGTGTATTCACAAAAGGAACATATATCTACATTTATCCTCTTATAAGAACACAACGATGTATAACAAAAAAGAGACAAAGTTACAAGTCTTACTTGTAAAAGTTAATTGCCAACAATACACACCACATAGGACCTCGAGTGTTGATCACCTAGAGAAATAGGAAAATCATCCGTCGTTTAGGAATCTTGTATTCTTCATCATCTTAGAAGAACATTAGATGCAGCGGCGGAGAACAAGAGGTTCTTTTCAAAACCCTTACCAGTTAAAGAGAATATATAGATGGACTGATATGGTCCAATCTTGTCCTATTTCCTTTTTTGTTGTTTATGATTTATTTCCATTTTGGGCCCATCTTGGGCCTAGACTTGTTTTGTTATTTTTTTTATTATTAATGAAATCGAGCCTGACGATCCAACCCACTAGGTCGTGTGGACACCTACTCTAATACGAAAGTAGGAGAACCTTGACCCCTAGTTTAAATCATGCATAGAGAAAATGAATTATAATTAAACTAAACACCCTATTTAGATACAAAATACCCCAAATTTGTCACACGAGGTATTTTTGTAAAGAAATATATTGAACCATCTCAAGGAACTATTCTAAACAAATACAAGAGCTTCTAAGAGATTACAAAGTTCAGAATAATAATAAGACACAACTCCCACCATAAGGTCCGAGAATTGATGATCTTTTCGATCATCTTTAGGGTGCCACTTGTTTTTTTAAGATAGACCTCAGATCAGGCTATCATCAGTTAAGAGTAAGAGAAAGTGACATCCCTAAGACAACATTCAGGACCCTTTATGGTCATTATGAGTTTCTGGTCATGTCATTTGGTTTGATTAATGCTCCTGCATTGTTCATGGACCTTATGAACATAGTGTTTAAGACTAATCTAGATATGTTTGTTATCGTGTTAATTAATGAAATTCTAATCTATTCGAGGAATGAGAAAGACCATGCTAGTCATCTCAGAGTAGTTCTCAATACTCTAAAGGATAAGGAGTTGTATGCTAGATTCTATAAGTGTGAGTTTTGGCTTAAGTCTGTGGAAAACTTAGGCCACATTGTTTCTGGTGACGGGATTCGAGTTGGTACTAAGAAAATAGAGGCAGTTCAGAATTGGCCTAGATCCACATCTCCGACTGATATTAGGAGGTTCTTTGGGTTGGCTGGATATTGTAGAAGGTTCGTCGAGGGTTTCTCATATATTTCATCCCCTTTGACCAAGTTTACTCAGAAGACAATAAAGTTTCAATGGTATGAAACTTGTGAGAAAAACTTTTTGTCACGCCCCGAGCCTACACCCCGACGTGGCTGGCACTCGAGAATCATTGCTGGCCCCAAGCGAACCCTTGGCCTAGCTTACTTACTCAGTGGAAGACTCTATGCATATTTATAATGATCAATAGCACTATACTCACTTGAATGATAAAATACTGAGAATGCTTAAAAAGTCAAACATTCAACTTGGCCAAAATGTCAACTCAAGTATTAACATATGAAATGAAAATGTAAAGACAACTGAACTAATAACTGTCTGACTGTCTATGAAGCCTCTAAAACAAAGAGGGATGTCGGGACAAGACCCCTGATCATCCTAACAACTAAAAACTAGAAAGCAAATGATAAAAAAGGAGCCCTTCGGAAAGCAAGGAGGCTCACCAACTGACTCTGAATGCTGAACCTGATCAACGAGGAGCTGGATGCTAATCCTGGGTACCTGCGTCTAAATCATAATAAGATTCAGGCCAACTGGCATCAGTACATTGAATGTACGAGTATGCGAGTTGGAATGCTAAACATAACTTAAGCTTGAAAAGGATCTGAAAGGAACCGTTACCTTGGCCTTACTCAACTCCTAAATAACTTATTTCAATATAAAGCAATAAACATATGAAATATATAGGAAGCTTGTAAAACAGTGGAAAACAACTTAGTTCGTTAAAGAAAATGCAATAACAAACTCAACTTTACACATATAATAAAGTAATATAGTTTCTATGGGAGATTCTCTAACCGACAACCACCACTATGTGCCTAAGTGGTGATACAACGTCTTGCCCACGCTGCTAGAACTGTCTTATACTTTGCCGTCACATAGAACGCTTAACTAAGTGGATCCAGTAGTCTATGCTAAAAGCATCTTAAGGAGTCATCTAAAAAGTATGATCCTTTACTACCCATGATGGCTACATGGTTTATGGAGACTTGAGTTAATATGAACTCGCATCCCCATATCTGTGCTCAATACTACTCCTAAAATATACTTAGCTCATATGATTTAAATCAAAACTTCTTTCTTTTTTTTGAGATAATTACTCAAAACTTTGGCATAAAAGCTCTCTTGGAAATCGGTGTTTCCCTTTCTTGTTCAAATGTGAAAACATTTTAAAATCTTGGGAATACTTAGTTCCCTTATAGCTTTTGGAGAAATGAACTCAACTCTCTACTCTTTGCTTAACTTGAAACTTGAGTCTTAAAACAAAGTTAAAACGTTTGTGAAAGACTTTAGAAAAACTCTATAAACTTCTCTTGACTTGCTTCTTAACTTCTAGACTTGACTCTTAACTTTTCTTGACTTTGATCCTAACTTTCCTTGAATTGGATTATGGATTCAAGGTTCATGATATCATGTTTATGGATGATTTCATGATGTTTAGATGTACCTAAGAGTGTTGGAATCAACTAAGAAACATAGGTACATTACTAAGGAACAAGTACGAAAAGATGGAGAACGAATGGGGAGAACTGGCGTCCCTGGTGCTCTGAGAGGCGCGGGGCGCCAGCCCTAAACATGCAGAGACTGGTCTGGGGCGCACTGGCTGGCGCGGCACCCCAAGAGTGAAGATTCAGAGACCCTTTTGGGGCACGCTGGCTGGCGCGACGCCCCACCCCTTTCCCCAGATGTTTGACGACTTTTCTTCTCCGTTTTTCATCTCTAAACCTTCTAAACTTCAATGGTTCCTTCCCCAAACACTTAGAATCATTTATACCCTCAATATATGATAGATTCAAACCGAAACTACACCCGGAAACATGAATCAAATCGCAAGAAACTCCAACAACACAACCCACAAGAAATTCAAACGAGACTCTCAACAATGTTCATCAAGAACTCAATTTTTAAACTTTCAAAGACTTAATTTCGCTGAATTGAATCGTGGTTGGCGCTTGGGTGAACTAACCCAACGCTATGTGATCTCACATACCTCGTAGGGATCAGCCCTTGACGAAATCCACAAGCTAAACTCGATGATCTTGACGAATCTTGATTTCTCTTCTTCCTTCTCCTCTTTTTCTCTTTTCTCCAAGCCCTAGAGTGAAACTTCAACTTTTCTAAACTGACTAAAATATGATGTTACCCCAATTAAATCCTAAAAATGAATTAGAATAATTCGGTAAGGAAAAGACTAAATTACCCTTCCAAAATCCGAATTAGAGTTTCCTTATTCAAACAACCCAACTTCCAAAGGGCATAACTCACTCATACGAACACAGAATTGCGCAAACTCCATGGCGTTTGAAAGGTTATTCCAACAGTTTTCCAACCATATCTGGAAATACACCTAACTCATCCTGATATAGGAGTTATGGCCGTTTGAAGTTGACCAAAACTCAACTAACATACTTCAGAATTTTCAAGATTTTCATATACTTTCCAAAAATGATTCTTTTGCCAAACTTTTAACTCTTTCCTAGTTATTTCAATTTGCTAGATGTTACAATATCTCCCCTTGGGAACATTCGTCCTCGAATGTGATTACTCTTACTAGGCTAAGGGTGTAATATCAGTCATACATTTCAAACACCCAACAAGCAAAGCAAACACAACATGCCAATTTATAAATAAAATGCCAAGAAAAGGAGTTGTACCTTGATTTGGAACTTCTCCAGATTCGAAGAGATGTGGATATCTCTTCTTCATATCCTTCTCAGCTTCCCAAGTAGCTTCCTCAACAAATTGGTTTCTCCAAAGGACTTTGACTGATGCTACTTCCTTAGTCCTCAACTTGCGAACTTGGTGATCTAGAATCTGAACATGAATCTCCTCATAAGATAAGCTATCCTTGATCCCAATATCTTCAGTTGGTATGATCAATGAAGGATCACCCATGCACTTCTTTAACATGGAGATGTGAAATACCGGATTAATCGCTGCTAACTCTTGTGATAGCTCCAATTCATAAGCTACTTTGTCAATCCTCTTGGCTATTCGATACGGTCCAATATACCTGGGACTAAGTTTCCCCTTCTTACCAAATCTCATAACGCCCTTCATGGGTGAAACTTTTAAATATACCCAATCATCAACTTCAAACTCTAACTTTCTTCTCTTAACATCAGTGTAGGATTTCTGACGACTCTGCGCCGTCTTCAACATCTCTTGAATCACTTTCACCTTCTCCATGGCTTGATGAACTAGATCTGGTCCTATCAACCCTGCTTCACCAACTTTAAACCATTTAATAGGAGATCTGCACCTTCTCCGATAAAGAGCTTCATAAGGAGCCATTTGGATGCTCGAGTGGTAACTATTGTTGTAAGCAAACTCAATAAGAGGTAGGTGATCATCCCAATTACCTTTGAAATCAATCATAAAATCCCTCAACATATCCTCTAAGGTCTGAATAGTGCGCTCTGCTTGACCATCTGTCTAAGGATGAAAAACAGTACTCAAGTTCACCTTTGAACCCAAGCCTTTCTGGAATGACTTCCAAAATTGTGCAGTAAATTGCGCACCTCTGTCTGAAATAATGGAGACCGGAACCCCATGAAGTCTTACCACCTCTTGAAGATACAATTTAGCGTAGTCTTCTGCCGAATGGGTAGTCTTTACCGACAAAAAGTGGGTTGATTTTGACATTCTATCGACAATCACCAATCATGCTGCCTGCGAGACTTTGGCAAACCTATGATGAAATCCATGTTTATCATCTCCCACTTCCATTTCAGAAATTCTATATTCTGATCTAACCCACCGGACCTTTGATGCTCCACTTTAACTTGCTGGTAATTCGGAAACTTAGCAACAAACTCTGTAATGCCTTTTTTCATGCTACTCCACCAATAAACTTCTCTCAAATCGTGATACATCTTTGTGGAACCCGGATGAATGGAATATCTAGCGCTACGAGCTTCATCCATGTTCCTCTCTTGGAGTCCATCCACCATTGGTACACACAATATACCCTGATATCTCAATACACAATCTCCCCCTTGCTTGAAAGCTAGTACTTTTTGCTTATAAACATTTGCCTTCAATTCAAGAAAAATTGGGTCTTGGTCTTGCTTTTATTTCACTTCTGACACTAATGATGATTCAGCCCCATTCATCACCACTACTCCTCCTTTTGTGGAATCCATTAGTCGGACTCCTAAGCATGCAAGTCTATGCACATCTTTCGCCAACTCTCTCTTTTCTTCCTCAACATGGGCGGTACTACCCATAGACAACCTGCTTAAAGCATCAGCAACAACATTAGCCTTACCTGGGTGGTAAAGAATACTCATGTCATAATCCTTAAGTAATTCTAACCACCTCCTTTGTCTGAGATTAAACTCTTTCTGAGTGAACACATACTGAAGACTCTTGTGATCAGTGAATACATCAACATGAACACCATACAAATAATGATGCCATATCTTCAGAGCAAATAGTACAACAGCCAACTCTAGGTCATGGGTTGGGTAATTCTTCTCATTAACTTTCAATTGTTTGGAGGCATAAGCTATAACCTTGCCATTCTACATTAACACAAAACCCAAACCAACTCTAGATGCATCACAATACACAACAAATCCTTGCATACCTTCTGGTAAGGTCAATACTGGGGCAATAGTCAACCTCTTTTTCAATTCCTAAAAGTTTTTCTCACAAGCTTCAGACCATTGAAACTTCACTGTCTTCTGAGTCAACTTGGTCAAAGGGGACGAAATAGACGAGAACCCCTCTACGAACCTGCTATAATAACCAGCCAAACCAAAGAAACTCCTAATATCAGTTGGAGATGTGGGTCTAGGCCAACTCTGCACTGCCTCTATCTTTTGGGTATCAACTCTAATTCCATCACCAGAAACTATGTGGCCAAAGAACGCCACAGACTCAAGCCAAAACTCACATTTAGAGAACTTAGCATATAACTCCTTATCCTTCAAAGTCTGAAGAACTATTTTGAGATGGCTAACATGATCTGCTTCATTCCTTGAATAGATTAGTATATCATCAATGAAGACGATACAAAACATATCTAAATAAGGTTTGAAAACTCTATTCATAAGGTCTATGAACGCTGCAGGTGCATTAGTTAAATTGAACGACATGACCAGAAACTCGTAATGACCATAACGGGTCCTGAATGCTGTCTTGGGAATATCACATTCCCTTACTTTCAACTGATGGTAGCTAGATCTGAGGTCTATTTTTGAAAAATAAGAAGCACCCTGAAGCTGATCGAAAAGGTCATCAATTCTCGGAAGCGGATACTTATTCTTGATGGTAACCTTGTTTAATTGGTGGTAATCTATACACATCCTAAGGGAACCATCTTTCTTTTTTCACAAATAAGACCGGAGCGCCCCAAGGTGAGACACTTGGTCAAATGAAACCCTTATCTAGCAGATCTTTCAACTGTTCTTTAAGTTATTTAACTTTGTAGGTGTCATTCTATATGGCGGAATAGAGATAGGATGATGAAAGAATATCTATGCCGAAGTCTATTTCTCTCTCAGGAGGGACTCCGGATAGATCATCTAGAAAATTTTTTGGAAACTCTTTTACTATAGGAACTGACTAGATATGAGGTATCTCAACACTAGAGTCATTAAATCGGACTAAGTGATAGACACACCCCTTGGAAAATAACTTTCTTGCCTTAAGGTATAAAATGAAACGACCTTAAGGCACTACTGAACTACTTTTCCACTCTAAGACTGGCTCATTAGGAATTTGGAACTTGACAACTCGAGTTCTACAATCAATGGAGGCATAACATGCATGAAGCCAGTCCATACATAGAATTACATCAAAATCTACCATGTCTAACTCAATTAAATCAACCATGGTGTCTTTGTGATTGATGGAAATGACACAATCATGATAAACTCGCTCAGCTAGAATAGACTCCCCAACAGGTGTAGAAACACAAAAGGGTTCACAGAGTTTCTCAGGAAGAACATCAAACTTATTTGCAACATAAGGGGTTACAAAAGATAAACTTGCTCCTGCGTCTAGCAAAGTATAAACATCAAAAGTAAAGACTTTGATCATACCAGTGACAACATCTGGAGAGTTTTCTTGCTCATGACGACTAGTGATTGCATAGAAGCGGTTTGCTCCTTCGCCAGCACTGGAAGTAGCTCCTCTAGGTGCAGCCTTGTCTGGTGGAGCAACTGATGAAGATTGGGATCTATTGCTCTAATTTCCACCACCTTGCCTATTCTTGGGGCACTCTTTCATGAAGTGAACCTCTTGTCCACACTTGAAGCAACCTGTCTGTCCATCACGACACTTACCTGGGGGGTTCTACCACACCTACCACATGCAGGAGCCTAATTACCTCTTTGTGCCACACTACCCTAAGACTGTGCAAGTCTAGCTCTGAAGTTCTGCAAATTCTGGCCATTATACTCACCTTTGTTTCTGGGTGCAGGTGCACTATCAGATGATGGAGCAGGTCCCTTTTGCTTTTACTGCCCAAACTCATTCCATGTCTTAGCCTTCTTGTTTCTGAATTCCTCCCTATCCGTCAGCTTCTCTTCCTCAATTTGCTGCACATAGACCATCAACCTTGATATGTCCATGTCCCCAATTAACATAGCTGCCCTGCCCTCTTTGCTTGATAGACGGGACAACCTAGCAACAAACAAACTCATTATACTCCTCATGTCCACAACCATCTCCGGAGAATAATGGTATAGTTGGGTGAACTTCAACCCATACTCATGAACACTCAAAGAATCTTGCTTAAGTGTGAGGAATTCTTGTACCTTAGCCTCTTTCAGTTCTCGGGGAAAGAAATGCCCCAAGAAGGCCTCCTCATAACATGCCCAACTCGCAGGTGGTGCATCCTCAACTCTACCCTCTTTCCATTGGTCAAACCAAGTCCTAACAACATTCTTCAGTTGATATGCAACTAGTTCAACCCTCTTAGTAATGACAACATGCATAACCTCAAATACCTTTTTCAGTTCCTCAACAAAATTCTCAGGATCCTCAGTAGTGCTTGAACCCGTGAAACTTGGAGGATTAATCCTCAAGAACTCTCGGATCCTCAAAGTATCAGTCACTTCTTGTCTAGGTCCTCTCTGTTGCCCAACCTGATTAGTCACAGCTTGACTTAGCACCCTAATTGCTTCCCTGAATTGAACATTAGTGACTTTCCCTTGAGGTTGCACTTCAGGTGCAATTGGTAGCTCTTGCTCCTCAACATTACGTCTAGCAGGACGACCTTTAATAGCTTTTTGTGGAGGCATGATTAACTAAAAAACATGCGCAAGCAAGAATTAGAATGAAACTTTTAAGAGATCAAACTCTAACGCACGAAATGAGTGTGAAAGAACTGAGAAAATTTTCCTAAGTGTCGCAGCCTCCGAATTATAGATGTGGCGCACTTCACACCGATAACTAGGAATTTACAGACACGGCTTCATAGACTTCCTAGGATTCTTGAACTCTGTGCTTTGATACCAAGTTTGTCACTCCCCGAGCCAACACCCTGGACGTGGCTGGCACTCGAGAACCATTGCTGGCCCCAAGCGAACCCTTGGCCTAGCTTACTTACTCAGCGGAAGACTCTATGCATATTTATAATGATCAATAGCACTATACTCACTTGAATGATAAAATACTGAGAATGCTTAAAAAGTCAAACATTCAACTTGGCCAAAATGGCAACTCAAGTCATAACATATGAAATGAAAATGTAAAGACAACTGAACTAATAACTGTCTGACTGTCTATGAAGGCTCTAAAACAAAGAGAGATGTCGAGACAAGACCCCCGATCATCCTAACAACTGAAAGCTAGAAAGCAAATGATAAAAAAAAAGACCTCTGGAAAATAAGAAGGCTCACCAATTAACTCTGAATGCTGAACCTGATCAACGAGGCGTTGGATGTTGATTATGGTTACCTGCGTCTACTCTGAAAGGAACACTTACCTTGGCTTTACTCAACTCCTCAATAACTTAACTCAATATAAAGCACTAAACATATGCAATATATAGAAATCTTGTAAAACAGTGGAAAATAGCATAGTTCGTTAAAGAAAATGCAATAACAAACTCAACTTTTCTCATATAATAAAGTAATGTAGTTTCTGTGTGTCACGACTCGGGAGCACCCCCTAGTCGTAACCGGCGTACTCGACCTCGAAGAGGTCTAATACAAGCCTCTTAGCATTCATTCATCGCATAGACACCAAAACCATAAGGAATTAAAAACTTTCTTCACACACGAAGATACTTTCAA
>JAJOOR010022785.1:0-16295 GCA_036250505.1 Solanum acaule | reverse complement strand
GGATATACCTAGAGACCTTGCTAACTTTATAAACATGATAAACTCGTAATACTTTGTAATTGGTTCAGTTTATCCCCACTCCACGATGTAGTTAGATTTCCAATTACAGTAGGAGATTAGAGGTCGGGAGACCATGATCATACATTTAACCCTGTAAAATAGTGATTTGATAACCAATTGATGTCCATTAGAGGAAATAATATACATGAATTCAAAGCAGGCTACATGCTTGAAATTTCCCAGGTCATTTTTTTTAAACTCCAACTTGAAATTAAATCATATTAGTTTGCTTAGTTACTTTGAATAATCGACCACTTAGAATAATACACCAATCTTTCTGGAAACACTTGCTTTAAATTACAGTTATTGGAAGAATCAAATATAATCTAATCTTAAGTCTTTGTGGGTATGACATCCGACCTTTACAAAAATTACTTTATTACTTGCATGCCAACGTATACTTGCATGTGCGTTTGATGCAACAAAACCAAATCACAAAAGAAATTGAAGTGAATTCTTACCTTTCAATCTATTTCATGAGAGTACTGAGCCTTTTAAACAAAATCTTCCCCAATGGCTCTATTGAAAATTTAATGATTTCATTGATTAGAGAGTACATGACATGTGGAGCTTTTTAATTGGTTTAGTTAACTAAATTGATACATTCACGCGCCTCAGCTGCGAGTTCACAAACATAAGCGCCTCCTCTTCTATTACATCACCTACCTAAAAGGGTATCACCTGTTTTGTTGGCTGTTTTGCAGGTATCATCTTTTGTTTTAGCCAACAAAACAACCAATAAACAAGTGAAAACTTACTTTTGTTGACCCAAAGCAAACAGAGAGTTGGATTAGTCCAAGGTGGTAACATTTTATCTGGAGATTGAGAGAAGAGGAGGAGGAAAGGAAAAATGGGGAAAGATGAAGAGGAGGAGAAAAGAAAATTGAGAAAGCGACAAGGAAGGAGCAAAAGAGATCTAATTATAAAAGCCCTATCTTAAACGTATTTATATCAATGGGCCATTAATTGTTGTTGAACCACTTATGGGTTGGGTTTGCCCATGAAAGTGTAACTTATACCCATTTTGTTGAAACATATATCAATTATGTGTGGTAAATATCTAATATAATTGATATTTGTTGCAATATATGTCAATTTGATGGATTTATGAATTGATAAATTTGATGAAGACTGTTACATATGACTTTAATTTAGTTATTAACAGTGTTATAACAATAATTAGAGAGTACATGCCAGTCATACCTTTTTAATTGGTTAGGTTAACTAAATTGATACATTCACGCGCCTCAGTTGCTTGTTCATAAGCATTGTAAGAATTGTAATATGTTAGAACATATTTCAATTTTGTAAGGTAATTTCCAATTTCCAGTATAACATTTAGCACCCAAGGGAGGGAAATAAGCTAGTAGATCATTTGGCAAACATAACATATAACATTACATAGCAATGTGATAAAGGAAACGAAAACATAATCATAGCTATTGATAGAAGATATACATAACATAACCATTGATAGACATAAACAATAGTGATAGGTAAGTAATATTCCCCCATACTTGAGAGTATCACCATTAAGCGATAAGGGGCCAAAGAAAGCTAGGCTACAAGCATCATAATTGCAAAGGGATTAAAGCCAACAAAACAACAACCAACAAAATAACTAAAATGATATCTAGTCTATACTACTTCAACCAGCAAAAAGGACTCGACAAAATGGGAGGATCTGGAATCAACATGGAGCGATTTAACTAGGAGGGGTCATCAACATTCTTGAAGGGTGATGGATTAGAGCTATCCATGCACTCCGTCACAAAACCACCTACAGAGAAATACAAATTAGAAAATAGAAGAATAAGGAAGAAAGGAAAAACACCAAGAAGGCTTACCAAATGAGAAAGCCACCCTCCATTAGACAAGACCTAACAAAAACAAACAACGATCACAACCCATGCACTGAGAAAATAGCTGGAGAAGAATACTATAGTCAGTAATAGTAACATGAAAGGAGGAAGAAAGCAGAATCAATGAGACATGAGACTTGAGAGACTTACTATTGTTAGTTGAGACAACAAATTTATCATAAAGAACAAAATCATCACGTTGATGAACCAGAGCAAGAGCATATACAAACTTTGATTAGTCCAAGGTGATAAAATTTTATTTGGAGATTAAGAGAAGATGAGGAAAGGAAATATAACATGAAGAAGAGGTGAAATATGAGAAAGTGGCAAGGAGGAAACCTCTAATTATGAAGAAAATCCTATGTTAAACCTATTTATATCCCTTCTGAATGTGTTGTTAATTGTTATAGGGCCAGTTATGGGTTGGGCTCATCCCATGAAAGTTTAGCATATGACCATATGTTGTGACACATGCACAATTTTGTGTATTAAAATTCCAATAGAATTGACATATGTTGCAACATATGTCAATTTGATGGATTTATGAATTGACCTTGATTTAGTAATTATAAATGTTATAATACTATATATAATGATTAATTATTGTCTTATATCACAATCATATTGAATCACATAGTCATTAGATGATCAACTAGTAGTATTATCCTAATTATGATTGATGTATTGACAATTTGATGAAGATTATTACATTTGACCTTAATTTAGTAATTAAAAAAAAATTATAACACTATATAATGATTAATTATTTCTTACATCACAATCATATTGAATCACAATAAAAAATGACATGTTTACACATCTTTTGCAACATATGGACCATATGCTGAAATTTACCACAGAGAAATCTACATATGTTCCAACATATTAATCATATGTGCATCAAATTAAAATTTTATTGGTACATATGTCAATTTTGTGTAGTAAATTTTCAACATAATTGACATATGTTGCAACATATGTCAATTTGATGGATTTATGAATTGATAAATTTGATGAAGATTGTTACATTTGACCTTAATTTAGTAAAAGATATCATAATACTATATATAATAATCATTTATCGTCTTATATCACAATCATATTGAATCAAATAGCCATTTCATGATTAACTAATGGTATTATCCTAAATGGATTGACGTATTGATCAATTTGATGAAGATTGTTACATTTGACCTTAATTTAGTAGTTGAAATGTTATAACACTATATATAATGATTAATTATTGTCTTATATCACAATCATATTGAATCATAATAAAAAATGGCAAGTAAGGTTACACACAACATATGACCCATATGTTGAAATTTACCACACTGAAGTGTGCATATGTTGCATCAGATTAAAATTTTGGTTGTACATATGTCAATTATGTGTGGTATATTTCCGAAAAAATTGACATATGTTGTAACATATGCTAATATGATGGATTTATAAATTGATAAATTGATAAATTTGATGAAGATTGTTACATTGGACTTTATTTTAGTAATTGAAAATGTTATAATGTTATATATAATGATTACTTATTGTCTAATATCACACTCATATTGAATCACATTGTCATTATATGATCAACTAATAGTATTACTTTTAATGGATCGATGTATTGATCAATTTGATGAAAATGATTACACTTGACCTTAATTTAGTAATTAAAAATGTAATAACACTATATATAATAATTAATTATTGTCTTATATCACAATCATATTGAATCACATAGCCATTACATGATCAACTAATGGTATTATCCTAAATGGATTGATGAATTAATAAATTTGATGAGAATTGTTGCATTTGACCTTAATTTAGTAATTAAAAATGTTATAACACTATAAATAATGATTACTTATTATCTTATATCACAATCATATTGAATCATAATGAAAAATGACATGTATGGTTACACATCTGTTGCAACAAATGACCCATCTGTTGAAATTTACCATACAGAAGTATGAATATATGTCACGATCCAATTCCTCAAGTCATGATGACACTTACTATAATCCACCAGTAGGCAAGTCAAATTGTAACCCAAAATGACAAGTAATGTGTATTGATTAACATATCAAGGACACTTCATTTAATACTAAGTGTCAACGATCGTTCAATAGTAATATAACCCAACTAGTGAGTTGGGGTCGAGTCCCAAGGGAGTGGTTCGTACTCAAGAATCAATAGAAAAGCATAAATATGCTCAAGTCAATCATAGCTAAAAATATTTACGAAGAAAAACATAATTCAAGTTTGGGGTGACACAAGTGTCAAATATCAAAGGGGGGTTTGTATTCAATTATCAACTAAATCATCAAATAACGCGAACATTCGAATATGGGGATGGGATTCTTGGGATGTGATTGAATTATGGGCTACAGTAAACAACCGGGTAATTGTAATTAATAGTAAACAATTGCAAATCAATGAATAAGCTAGACTTTAGCGGGGGTCAACTTTCTCTCAAACAATTTACCCCGAATTAGATTGGTTTCTCTCGAACACCAATAAGCGGCAATGAAGCACAACCTTCGCTTTAGTCCATTCACTCTCTCGAGCTGAATGTGTGAAAAAGGGTTTAGGATTCACTCTTTCGAGCTGAACCCATGACAACCCAATTCCTATAGACCATCGATTCAGTAATTTTGGTTTTACAACCTCTCTCTCAAGCAAGCCAAATGCACGAAGTTAAGATTGTATTTGCAACTGCAACCCATTAAAATCAACCATAATTACTAAACGAAATCACTTTTAAACAGCAAATAAACTATCAATTAACAATACCCAGTAGTTAAATCAACCCATAGTCACATAATCACACCCCAAGAATTGGGGTTTTAGCTAGACATAGTAAAAAGGTAAAAATAGTTACCAAGTTGTGTTTCCATCAACTGGGTTGATATAGTCTTTACAAAGGTCTAAGATGAAGAATCTTCAACACCCACTTCCAATTTCTTAGAAATGGAAATCTTCAAATCTTCAAAGCTAAGGAAATATTGTCTCTCTATTCAGTTATAAGCTCTAAACTTCAAAAACAGAATTATAATATGATTCAACAAAAGATAACCTGCTAAGCTAAAAATTTAAACAAGTATTTATAATTGTCAAAAAGTGTGCTGCGAAGGTCCAGCCAGCGCAGTTAGTCGGGATCGCTGATTGGCCCTTTGGTCATTTTCATCGCCATTTTGCTTTTGTCTTCAGCATCTTCAGGTTCTATAACTTTGGGCGATATGGCATTGCATCGTGGAACCGTTCGGCAACTCACCGATTGCTCCTTTCTCTTACCGACTAGATTTTCTCTTTTAGGGCTTGGCACTCTGGAATATTAGGCGAGACCCTGGCTGTTCGGTGACACGCCTAATGGGTTACGCGATCCTCGGGCCTTCTTTCCTTCGTTCTTTCAGTTGCCTTGTTCCTTTTTGCTCAATAATGTCCATGCTTTGTTCCTCAATCCAAATACCTGAAATTCAAGAATTTACATCAGTTATTGGCAAAAAATATGCATTTGAGGACACTAAATCTATTAAAATAAAGCCCTAAATGAGTCCAAATCGTGGACTCATCATGTATAAAGGTAGAAATAAGCAGAAATAATACTTTAAGCAACAAAGAAAATAGAAGCAGAAGAAAACAAAAACTATCTACACGAAGATCCCTCCGGAACCTGGAAGTCACAAGTACACGGTTGAGCTAACAAGAGAGTACTAGTCTCAAAAGTGGACCAAAGCAAAGTTGTCTCAAAATAGAAAAGACTAGCTATACAATATGCAGAAGGAGACAAGTAAGTCCAGGTTGCCATGTGTTCACCCTCGCCTTCGATCCAAAAGTTGTTATTGACATGAACAATCACCGCTGGTAGCTAGTACCGGGAACTGCATCACAAACAAATGCAAAGTGCAATATGAGTGTCGAAACAAAGGTACTCAGTAGGCATTATAGAACGGCTGAGCAAGAAAGGTAAAGAAAATATGAAAAGATAGAATCTAGACACAAACAGAGGTCAAAGCAGAATTTAAAGGTAAGCACACGAGCATACCTAAAATAAAGGCTAAGTACAACTAAAATAAAACTAATTGGACCCCTATAAGCTCAAAAGGTACACTCGTCCACAAGTTTAAGTGAAAGCTTGAATGGACCCCATTAGCTCGACGGTTGCACAAAATAACTAAACTATAATAGCGAAGTAAAGTGAACCAAGAACTAAAAAGCTTAAGCCGAGCCTCAAGCCCCCAAGTAAAACCCTCAAACCAAAAGAACCCAATAATGGGCCCGCCTAGCCCGATAATAGACTCCCGGGGGCACCAACCAAGCTAGCAAGAGTAAA
Organism: Solanum acaule; assembly: GCA_036250505.1. Classification (NCBI taxonomy): domain Eukaryota; kingdom Viridiplantae; phylum Streptophyta; class Magnoliopsida; order Solanales; family Solanaceae; genus Solanum; species Solanum acaule. The sequence goes on along the minus strand of JAJOOR010022785.1, from coordinate 10,031 downwards.
CTCGGGGGTTGCCCTACTAGACAGTAACTCTAGGGGCACCAACCCAATTAGAAAGAGTACTCGGGGGCACTAATGAGACCATTGCTCAGCTAGACAATAAACTCCTAGGGGCACCTACCCATCTAGCAAGAGTAAACCCGATGGCCTCAACAAGAACCTCAAAGTACTGCATATCTTCTATCAATAATACCACTATGGAACGATGTCCAAACTTAAGAAAACAACAAAAGACTCCCAGCCTGTGCCACTCCAATCTCAAATCTCCTACGAAGAAGGAAAACCTCCAGTATGCAACAGGGCTGTAAAAATAGGGAGAGTGAATAGAAGCTCAACAAAGTTGAATCAACGCCTAAAGTAAGGCTCATTCGATTAGACTCAAGTCTGATACTCTAGTCTATAGGGAGCTAGTCCGCCTGAAACGACGTTAAAGAAGGAACAAGGCCTAAAGGCCACAAGAATCGCAAGTCTAAGGAAACACTAACCTAATCCTAGTCTAAGGCCACACATGCTAACAACATACAATTCAATACACAACATAAAATTTAAGCACATAACCCCGGCTAGCATGGTACCACACCCAAAATAGTCGATCACACATAAAACATAGTATCCAAGAAAGGAAATAAGAGCAATTAGGTACTCACACACCATTCATTCTAATCAACCAAAATTTACACATTCAAGCTAAATCTAAGAGAAAGAAAGTTGTAGCGTGCTCCAAATCGCAATGCCGAAGTTTTCCCCTCCAAAATGGTCTCAAAACACCGCCATGTAATAAAAAATAGAATCAGAATGTTAATATGGTCATTTCAACACTAAGAACACATAAAATGGAAATAGACTAATTTTGGAGTCAAACCAGAATTGTGGGATCCGCATTAGAATTTGCAGAATTAACTCTATCAAAAATACCTAAGACAGTACCCCGAACTTGTCTTCCAAAATGGAACAAAATTTGGGGCTCAAAGCGAAAAAAACATTAGCATGCAATAATCTCACCCAAACAACTTAATTAAAGAAATAATGCAACCATTTATTACCTGAAATTACCTCAAACAAAGGGCCTTCAACAGTTTTTGATAAGACACGCACATAGCCTCAACAATTGCGGATGCACATGACTTTGAATCACCAATTCGGAGCTAGAACTAGGGAATTATAAAGGTTTGAACCTTCCATAATAAGTTGAGTCGTGTCTTGTCCTTATTTAAAAGGCCAGATGGAATTTCTCTTTGAAAATGTGTCCCAAAGGGACCCGCGAACATGGAGTACAAGATTGTTACCCTTTCCAAACGTAGTCGAAGGCCGACGAGTGCGAAGGCCAACAAACCTAGGTGCCGCGAATGAGACTAGTGGCTCTCAAATGCGGAGGCTTAACAAGCCAGGATTTCACGAACACGACACAACCATTCAAATTCGGTGGCAAACATTTATCTTATCTAAGAACACGACCAAGGTGGCCCGTAATCGTGAAGACCAATATAGGCTTACACGAGCGGATGCACATCAGCTGATTTTGGCAAGTTCAAATCTCCAATGGATTGTCTTGAATTCATTCGGAACCATGCACACAAATGATATATGCTACCCTACAAAATTCTATATTCCAGAATCAACGGAGCAGTCAACATTTTGATATGAGGTTGTCTTGACAAAATTGGGTCGCACACCCAAACTTTATTTTAAGCCAAAAATCCACAAGAGGGCTTAGAATTAGCCCGGAAGTCTCGAGATCCACACGAAGGGTCGTACTAAACAAAACTCGACATTTCAGAGCTAACCATGCTGAGGAATTCTTATCCAAACATGTTTACGAAGAATGTTGACCAAGGTAAAACTTAGGCTTAACTTAAAAGTTAAAATGTCTAATCACATTGACTCTCACTGGAAGCCTCGGGAGTCATGCTAATCACGCCACTAACCTAAAATGACCTTTCCAAAGCTGATGGAATCATTAGAATTGGATTCTGAGGTCATCTTCCTGAACATCTAATCGAAAACAACCGTTCAAGGTTCAAAAGCTCCAAAATAAAGAAATTCACATGAAAACTGAACGAATGACCAGGTGACTAAGATATCAGTCCCAATAAGTCATTGATGACTTAGGGTGGCTATAGGAACTAACTAAATGATGAAAAAAAAGGCACAAACACAAAAATGACCTAGAGGGTCATTACTCGTTACAATTTTTCCAACAAATTATTCATGTGTTGCATCAGATTAAAATTTTGTTGGTAAAGATGTTAATTCTATGTGGTAATGTCACAACCCGAACCTACACCCTGGACGTGGCCGGTACTTGAGACCATTGCTGGACCCCAAGCAAACCCTCATCATGGCTGACTATAAGCGAAAGACTAACTCAAGCATACCTAAGCATCAAATTGAAAGAAACGTTTAGAAATAACTTACTGAATCTCAAAAATTTGCTGAATATGCCGAGTAAGAAACATAAATTTTAAATAAAATATCTAAAATTGAAAGACTCTCCAAAATTGTCTATATATGAAGCCTCTACTATTACGGAAGGATGTCAGGACAAGACCCACGACACCTCAAAACTACTAACGAGAAAGTAACTGTGAAGTCCTCTAGAATACAACGAGGCTCACCAAAGCTAACTGGAGTGTAGAATGATCTCAACGAAGCGCCTGTTGATAATCATGAACACCTATATTGGCATCATTAAATGATGCAGTAGAATGACATCAGTACATGAAATGTACGAGTATGTAATATGGCTGAGTAAACAAATAACTTAACTCAATGACTGAAAGAAACTCAATTGAATCAATACATGAACATGAAGTAAAAACCATTTAAGCTTTACAATAAAATATGCAATGAAAGCAACATGAAAATAATATACTTTACTTGTGGGGAGTTTCTCTAACCGACAACCATTACTATGAGCCTAGTAATGATACAACGTTCCACTGCACGTTGCAAAATCCCATCTTATACCTTGTTGGGGGTATATGATGATATTGTGACTATGGATCCATCTAATTAGCCTTCTCAGAGGCAGTGAGGAGTCGCATAAAGAATCAATGCTATCTTATCCTACACTGGCTATGTAGTTCTATGGGACTTCCGAATCATAAATGACTCTAACCCAACTCAGTGATCGATATACTCCCAAAATAATTAATATAACTTTGTGCTCAATTCACCCATTACAAAGAATGAACTTCTTACATTACTTGAAATACTTTTCAAAACATGCGACGTGTTTACCTTCTTGAAAACATGCACTTATAAACTTATCTTTCAAGTCCAATAATCCATATAGGTGTGTGTGTGTGTGTATGTATATATATATAGCATTAGAAACTCTTAAGTCCTTATTATGAAATAGAACCTTCAAACTTTTTCTCAAAACTCAGTTTATGAACTTAAGTGTTGGCTTTAAAAAAACTTTTCAAAATTTATAACTCAAAATAGGGTTCATGCTAAAATATAGACATGAACAAATCAACTCAAGGATCTCAATAACAATATAGAAACTCAATAATTAGGAATAGAATTTTTAAAAGAAATAGGAACTCGAGAATTCAAAATTAACTCATCTCAAGAATACTCAAATCTAGGGGTAGAATCCTAGATTACTCTTTTACTGATTTGAAAGTAGATGTAGGGTGTGAGAACGAATTAGTCCAACACTATAATAGACTTACATTCTTGGAAGAATAAGGTTCTTGAAGAATCTTGAAGAAGAACTTGATTAGATGCCTTGAAACCCTAGCTTGAAGGAGAAAAATCAAGAAAACTTTTCTTGGGATTTCTTGAGTTAGTTTCTTGAAACTCTATGGCCAAGAATTATGATTTTCATTAGTGATTCATAATTATATGGAGGAATTTGAGTTGGAAAGAATGGAATTCTTTGAGAAAGACTTACCTTGAAGAAGAATCTTGAATGGAGTCTTTTATTTTGATTTTTTTTTCCTTAGAGTTTTGCCTTAGGGTTTAAGAGAGAATAGAATGATGAATTAAGAGATGAAAATCTGATTGTTTTGGGTCTTTAATTAATCAAGAAATTAGTTTAGGTTTTTCTTAGAGGTAAAAAGATAAAAACGACCCTTTTTAATGTTTTTCCGTCGGCTAATTCGTCACTACACTACATCAGGTTACTAAAATAGTCATAACTTTTTACTCAAAATTTGGATTGACACGAAATTAGTGGTGTTGGAAAGAAGATTCAAACACCTTTAATTTGATAGATTATGGTCCACGTAACTCTTTATATTCTAAGAGATATGGTCGTTTGAAGTTGATCCAAGTAAAATCTTACATCAAAACTTAATCGGTAAAGAAACTTTCAACTCAACTTTGTGCTAGGAGTTTCTAGTGACCTCAATTGATATCCAAAATCATTCCCATACTACATAATTTATCTTTACACATATGGGAAATTTAAGAATCACCCAATATGACCCTAGAAGTAAATGAAGAATGGTTTGAGTCTTAACTTAGAAATTTTTGAGGTGTTACATGTAAATTTCTAATAGAATTGACATATGTTGTAACATATTCCAAATTGATAGATTTATAAATGGATACATTTCGTTGAATATTATTATATTTGACCTTAATTCATTAATAAAAAATGTTATAACACAATATATAATGATTACTTATTGTCTTATATCACAATCATATTGAATCACATAGTCATTAGATGATCAACCGATGGCATTATCCTATATGGATTGATGTATTGATAAATTTGATGAAGATTGTTACTTTGACCTTAATTTAGTAGTCAAAAATGTTATAAAACAATACATAATGATCAATTATTGTCTTATATCACAATCATATTTAATCATAATGAAAAATGACATTTAATGTTACATATCTATTGCAACATATGATCCATCCGTTGAAATTTACCACACAGAAGTATTCATAAGTTCCAATAGATTAGTCATATATTACATCAAATTAAAATTATGTTTGAACATATATCAATTATGTTTGGTAATTTTCCAACAGAATTTACATATGTTGCAACATATACCAAACAACTATATATTGAGGAAAAAATAATAGAAAATTGATAAGTTGCAACTTATGCACATAGTTTTGAGCCAAAAAATATTACATAATCGAAAGATAATGTCACGCCCCAAACTCAAGGGGTGCAACTGGCTCCTAATGCCAAAACTCAGGACTGAGCCGACCCTGCTGAACCATTTGTTACTAGTGCATGGCAGCCACACGCAATCAAGAAAACAAACAAGTATATCTCGGCTTAAAACTAAGCCATAGGCTGGCAAGGCCCCTGTCAACAAATCTATAAACGAAACAGCTACTCCCAAGAGTTCATATAAAGAAATAGCCAACTAGCACAAAAGTCCTGATTGGGCTGTCGAGGCTACCAGGATCTCTATACCAAAACTGAAAGCATGTATATATCAAGACAATACATCAAACAGCTCACAAGCTTCAGCAAACCAACAAACTAGGCCAGCATGGCCATAACATTGCTACACTGCCCACACACTAGTCTGCAAGCCTCTAAGAGTAGTACAGATTGGCGGGACAGGGCCCCAACCTACCCATAAAAATATATACAACAAAAGCTAACAAACCTCCAAACTCTGGCAGCTCCGGAGGAAAGGGGCTAGCTAACCGGATAAAAGTCAATCCTGCTGCTGAGGAGGTCTACTGGGTTGTCTGTCGGGACCTGCATATATGAATGCAGTGTCCCCAGGAAATGGGGCGTCAGTACGAAATAATGTACAGAGTATGAAAGGCAATAGACTATGAGGAGGTATCCTAATATACTAGAATAATCCGATAAATAGATCAAGGATACGATAAGTGTACCAACCTGCTCCTAAATATTAACTTATCAAAAATAATAAAACTAAAACCTAACCAAGCCCCCATAAGCTCGACAGGTACAAACAACACACAAGATCACCTACTCAAGCCCTCATAAGCCCGGAAGGTACCAATCAGTCTATATACTCCTATCGGTAGTCCCCTAGCCCCGTAGGTTGTCACATAGCCCTCTTAGGCATTAATATAACCATGTAGGTAGCACATAACTCTCTTAGGCATCAACATAGCTTATAGACAACTCATAGCCCTCTTAGGCAACAACATGGCCCTGTAGGAAGCACATAGCCTTCTTAGGCGTCAATATACCCCTGTAGGTAACTCATAGCCCTTGTAGGGATCAATATAGACCCATAGGTAACTCATAACCCTCTTAGGCATCCATATAGCCCCGTAGACAGAACATAGCCCTTCTAGGCATATATCACATTCCTGCAACTAACCATAATAACCCCAAGGGCAACAATAACAATCCAATAGCTAAAAGCGAGCAATTTAGTTATAAGCAACCTATACAAATAGCCTCTAAGTCATGTCCAACATAGGGACGCTACTAACTGAATAAGAATCCCGACAATGGAGGATTATATCAACTCGAGCAGCCAACAATCAACAATAATGGCTACAAGTATAACAAGGATAACAACCCAATTACAATGCTCCTAAGCTTTAAGAAAACATGCCGTAAGTAGGGAATAGCCTTAACATACCTTTTTAGCTGAATTCACGTGGCCTAAAGACTTTACTCACAACCCCCCTCGATACTACAATAAGGCAGGACCATAATCAACACAAAAGAATAGAGGATACCACGATAATCCGATAAAAGATATGTATTTCCGTCGCAAATTGCTATTTGTGACCTATCAAAGCTAGAGTCGATGGAAGAAGGGTCTTACCTTGATTTTAAGTTCGTAATACACCTCAAAACTTTAAAATATGCCCAAAACCCTGCTGTCCACACACCAAAGTACGATATGCTAGGAAATCGATAGAACAAATTATACCATGTTGACTAGCTCAACTTTTGTCAAGGACTTAAGTCGCGAAAATCTGTAACTTGGCTGATCCTAGAAATGGGTTTTGTGAGTTTTCTAGTTATTCACTAAGAAAAATGAAGGAAAAATGAAGAAAAGTCGAAGAATATGATATATATAAAGTTCCACCGACCTAGGGGACCCACCTCACCTACCTGCTTGCGCAGTCTTGCAAAAATGCGAATATCTCTCTATTCTGAAGTCGTATGAACGAACGGGTTGATGCATTCAAAACTAGACTCGTAGAACTTCGATTTCATAGGTCGTGGGAACCATAACACTTTATAGATTGGGAGAAATCTCCGAGACATTTGACCCAAATTTTAGACAAATCTTTAAAAAGGAATTTACGGTAACTTTCACCAACTTTTTATTTTGCCATTTACCTAACTTAAAAACTTGAGATACAACCCTTGAACACTTAAAATATCACATAACACATCATTCTTAATTTATTACCCACTCTCATGGTCTTTCCACGAAGATACGAGTTAATATAGACGTTTTGAAAAGTCGGGGTGTTACAGATAAATTACAGATGATTCTAAGTCTTAGGAAACACACTAACTATATAGCAATTTCTACATCACAACTACACGCATGACAATAATTGACATGTTTACCGTTATCATCACTATCAGGCCGGCCATTCCTGCGAACTTATTGCTGATGTTGAATAGTGCAACAAGTGGGTCTTTCCTCCTGAACTAAAGAATTTTTCACCCAGATATTTGTCAATATTTCTTATAAACTCTGTCAACATTTACTGTATGAGGCTTCATTTTTTTCATGTACCAATCAACAGCCTTCTCGGATTCACCACTATAGAAGACTGAAATTATGGCAATCACATATGATGCATCAATGTGGCCTCCATTTGGTGCTTGCTTAAACAATTCCACTGCAAGTTCTTCTAGCGTATCATTTTTGAAAAAAGTCCATCCGAGAAAAAAAAATTAAATGGGTGAATACATCGATAAACACCTAAATACATATGAAAAAAATTAAAATTAATTATTACCGCGCCTTTTTAATATAAGGTTTCTGTATTCCCTCATTTTCTACATTGCTTCATGAAAGATGTAACTTTATTTATGTTCTCTTCATTTTACCACTCGCCATGAAACAATCAAAAAGTCTACCAGTGCTACCTTCTGATATACTTAGGTTTCATTTGTGACTTCATGAAAAACCTTGCAACTAAACAATCAATCAGCTAGAAAACAAAATGTAAGTTATTCATTTTAAATAATAGATTTATATACATATCTTAATTTTACATTGAATAAATCATTGAAGGAAAAATAAGTAATCCTTGCAAAAATATCAGTAAGTAACCCCTTGGGAAGGGATAAGGGACTACGAGTCACCTTCTTTGAGCAATATTCTATTTTTCAGAGAGAAGAATGACCAAAAGTAGACCTGACCTGAACAAGTACATCCGACCTTTCGTCTTGATTATGAATCAAGAAAGACGGGATCTAAAGGCACACAATTCTTGATCTTTTTAGAACTCTGAAGGACATCGATCTTTCGCCTTGCGCAAGCATATCTCTCTTTTCTTAGACTCTATAAGGAGAGAATAGTCCACTTCGGTGGAAGGGGAGGCCTGGTTTTATTTTACCTGGGCCAAAGACGGTCCCCTCTGCTCTTTCGGAAAAAGTGTCTTCCTTTTTTTGGGACTTTTTCGCAACTCCTTATCACTATTTCTCTTTCTATAAAACATAGTGTCAGTCTCCCTTACTTTATAGGGCAGGAGAAGGTATCTCAAATCTTTCCAGTGGAGAACCAAACTAGGACTAGGTTAGGGGCCTTGAAAAAGGGAATTACCTCCTATCTTCCCCTTGTTGAAGAAGGGTTGACGTAATGGATAAGGTTTAGGAGGTTACCGGAGCCGGAGTTCCAATTAGCAATAAGAGAAAAATAAAAAAAGAAATGAAATAAGCCTTAAAAGGCCAAACCCCAGGCAGTGTTGGGCCAAGACTAACTGCGAGTTTAAAGTGGTTTACTATGTATATTTCAAGGGAAAGAAAGTATAGGCATAAGCTTATGGGACTAAGGTGTGCCACCTTAAGCGGAATGGAGCAAGGAGTTATCCACTAAATGATAGAAATGCTACTTTCTCAAGGAGGAAGATGATACACTCAAATTACACCTCCCTAAAGAAGAATAAGCGATCGTTATCAAGTAAAGAACCCAACTTGTAGGTTGGGATCGATCCCACGAGGAAAATGGTTTAGACTTTAATTTAACCAACAATTATATTCAATTAGTCAAATTACTTCCAGAAACAAGTAATTAAAAGGGGGGATTTGTGAAACAAATTGTAAGAATTCAGTAAGTAATTAGTAAACAAAAGTCAATTTTGGTTGTTATCAAGCTGAGAGAATTAACTAGGGTATACGTGTTCCACACAAGCTCATAACGCAGTAATCCTAGTAATAGCAATCCTCTCCTAGTGTACTACATGCAAAGTGATAAGTTAGGTATCTCTAAATCCTTGGTCCGACATCTAGAGAATTTCACCCCGCACCTTGGTCCAGCTACGTGTGTATGATTTACTAACCCTTACCTTTATCTCATATTAGACGTCATAATTGATGTTTGGCTTAGTTATTGTAAGGACCCGAGAGCACCCCCTAGTCATTACCGGCGTATTCAACCTCGAAGAGGTCTTATACAAGCCCTTAGCATTCATCATAGAATAAAAACACAGAAAATTTAAAACTTTTACTTTGGAAGTTCAACTTTACTTCATATATGAAAAATAGAATATAACTTCGTCGCAATGTACTATCTAGACATAGAAGTATCAAAAATGGGACTTAGCCCTTACATCAATAAGAAGTCTAGAAATAGGAAAGTACAACAATGTCTTTCAACATACATAAAGAACTAAACATAGAAGCTAGATCATAGGGTCTTGTCCTCGGACTTGAGGACTCACCAACTTGGGGAAGCAACTCCAAGTGTCTTGAGAAGTAAGCTTGAATCCTCAACGGCCCGAAACTAAATGTTTGGGGAAAAAAGAGAAAATATGGGTTAGTACAACACACGTACTAAGTATGGCTACTATGCATAAAAACCATTGAAACATGCATAAAAGGACATTTTAGTCAAAACATGCTTTTTACCAAGTAAATCCAA
>JAJOOR010022784.1:0-16383 GCA_036250505.1 Solanum acaule | reverse complement strand
TTTTGAATGAATTGTTTCTTTTATTTTTGTGTATGGTTAATAACCGAATAACCGAACCAAACCAAACCGAAACCGATAACCACCAAACCGATAAATGTATATTATATTTGGTTTGGTTTGGTTTTGATAATTTTAAAACCGATTAAGTTGATTTGGTTTTGATTTTAACCAATAACCGATTCAAACCGACCCGTGAACACCCCTAATGATATCCTAAAGAGGTATAAGCTTTTTTTCATTTTCAAGACTCAAACCAAGATTTCTAATAGAAATATACGCTTATTCTTTAAGAAAAAAAATTATTTGTTACTCCTCCATTTCAATTTATTTGTATGATTTTATCTTAAAATCTTCTTATTAATAAGACTCCGTACAACTCCCTAAGCAAAATGAACAGCTTCCCCCTGCATTAATCATCCCAACTTACATCAAAGATCTTAGATTCATAGACTTAAAGGAGTATAGCATGCAAATAAAGCAATAAAATAGGTGTTCTATTACCTTTAGTAAAGTTGTTAGTTGGCGATTTTTACCTTGAAATCTCAAAATCTTTACTATCGTAGATTATCAAGTCTAAACCAGACAAATAAATTAAAACGCTAAAAGTTTTTACATCAAAACAAACCAAGTCACTCCCAAATATGTATAATCATAGAAGTAATGTTACAATAAAAAAAACAATATATATATAATGCAGGAACAAACAGAAAAAAAACACTTAAACAGAGTGCAGCCCAATAAAGCTATGACAGGCGAATTCTTCTAGTAAGTAGCTGGTTGTGGCACATTGACTTCCCCAACATGAGGAGGTTGAGCTCTAAAAATTGACAAAGTTTCAAGTAGATGATGCTTTGCTTTCTCAAAATTCACAAACCCCATGAACCAGAAATCATGACCATCGATGGTAACAATCTGAATGTACCTCTCTGGTGGAGACTCTCTCATCACTATTGGGTTTATAGTCCCAATATTTCCCAACGGTATAGCTACCTGTACACAAAGTTCAAAATCGTCTCAGTTGATAAGTAAACACTCTAACTTTTAACGAGCACATCTAAACATCTCAAACTCGTCTATACTGTATCAGCTAAAGATACTAATTTACAAAATAATCATATTCAGACAACTCCAAAATCTCCGTGTCACTTCATCAGTCAAACCAATGTGCACTTTAGACATTGGAATGTTTACTTACCGATAGAAGCGAAATATAATTAACCCTTATAGCTAGGATATTGTTCTTTGTAAAGATATTACACCTAGGTCTAACTCAATCTCAAAAGCTAGCTCATGAGGAGAGGTTTAAGACCAAATAAGGAGATCAAATTCCCATCCCTCTATCTATCGATGTGGGTCATCTTAAGACTCCCCGCATGCTTAAACATCAATGGGAGCGTGAACACTTCTAAATGAAAGCCATCATCGGTGAACAACAAATTGAAATGGGCCTAGCTCTGAAAATATGAGAGCTGAACCTAACTCAACCCCAAAAGTTAGCTCATGAAAGAAGGTTTGTCTAAGTGAGACCAAATTTCCATACGTCTACCGATGTGGATGTCTTAACCCTCTTAATTTGTTCGTGTCAAATCAAAATCAGTCAAATAATTTAAAACGGGGAGAGTATTTGTTTGGATTGTGTTATACCTTGTAGTAGCTCCAGGCCTCCTGACCAGATGGAGCTTTGAATGATAATGGGCGATCACTACAAAAAGCAACTTTCATAGTTGACAGATAGAGAGTTCCAGCAACAGGACCAGTTGCAGTGGAAAGATAACAAGCAAATGTCTTTTTCAGCTGTTCATTAGGATCTGCTCCGAAAATCTGTTTGTAAAGAGGCTCAAATCCACCCTCTGTCAACGCCTTGGCTGTTAAATTAAGTTTTCCCCATGCCGCTTCTGTAACTGATGGTCCAGCTTTCACTACAACAGACATGACCCACATATATCATTAGTCAAAAATTGTAAATTTTGACTGCTCGTTCGCGGGTTATAATAACTATTAGTTGAGTGACTTACGATTATACCAAATGTTGCGGGCGATGTTCTCAGCTCTATTACTCCATGAATTGAACACATTAACAACCGATTCAAGTGGGTTTTTGCTAGGCTTGTCAACTGGGGAATAAACAACGTAAGGCTGTGGCTGAAACTCTTCTCTTTGGTCCTCAGCTCTCCATAAGGCGGCTTTCTGATTGTCTGGATGACAAGTTGGAATTGCAGGAGGACCCATAATATGAGTGCCCCATTTTTGCTGATCCATTTCTGGTGCTTGAGGATCTGAAGAAGATGAAGAAACAGAAGGTATCTGAGGCTCTGATTGTTGAAATCTGGGTTGATTTTCCTCTCCTGTGCCTGTCATGATTCGAGAAATTGATTGTAATTTGCTTGATAAATTGAAAATTAGATTTTGTCTTTAGATGAAGAAATTGTTGTGGAGTTATAATAATTTATAGATGATGATTATGTAGAACGTGTACGCGTATTCATATTTTTTTGCTTCGTTTGTAAGAATTTACTGGAAAATTTTAGGCTTATCTCTCTAGAACTAGAAAACATAGCTGAATTGTCTTTGTAGTTTCTAGAAGAAAGTCAGAAACATCCAGCAAATTCCATGTTCTACCCAAATAACAAAATAATTTGACATGCACAAGTAGACATTTAAATTTGTATAAAATTAAATTTATAATTTAGAGAAAATGACATAAATAGTCTCTTAACTGTAGGTCTAAAATGGTCCCTTAACTATACACTCAATGAATTTAGTCCTTTTAACTATTCAAAATCTTATCAACTTTGGTCATTAACTATACACTTACCGATTTTAGTCCCTTAACTGTAAACGTATCGATTTTACTCCTTTAAGTATTCAAAAAATTATCAAGTTTGGTCTTTGTCCATTTTTAATACAAATAACTTAGGTTTATATTAACCAAAATTTTCGTGAAATTAAATCTTTAACTCATTTTTTTAAGTTGTTTCTCTATCCCCACCCTTTTTTCTTCAAACTACTCTTATGAAAAGAACCATAACGTCAACGATTCAAAATACAATTAATGAGGAAATAAAATATAAGTCCTAATTTTATTCAATAGAGGATAAAATTAAGCATATAATTGTTGTTAATGACTTGAATATGCTAATCAGTGCAAATTTTATTTAATTTACTCAAATTTTATAAATTAAAAAAATTGCAAAACTACCATTTTATAACTTTTAATTTCTGAAAAATTAAACAAATTTCGTTCAATGAAGTCGTTGGAGTACAAATTTTGGATTTAACGGGTAATAATTTTTTTCTTTTTATAATAAAGTTTAGCATATTCAAGTCATTAGTAGCAATAATATGCTTAATTTTATCCTTTGTTTAATAAAATTATGACTTATATTTTCTCTCCTTGTGAATTTTATTTTAAATCGTTAAGGTTAAGGTTCTTCGCATAAGGTTAATTTGAAGAAAAAATAGCGGAGAGAGAGAAACAACAGAAAAAGTTGCTAAAGGATTTAATTTCTTGAGGCATAGATTCCATTAATATAAGCATAAGTTATTTGTATTAAAAAAATGGATAAAGACCAAACCTGATAAGTTTTTGAATACTTAAAGGATTAAAATCGGTAAGTTTATAGTTAAGGGACTAAAACCGATAAGTGTATAGTTAAGGGATCAAAGCTGATAAGTTTTTGAATAGTTAAAGGATTAAATCCGTTAAGTGTATAGTTAAATGACCATTTTAGACCTACTCCTATAGTTAAGGAACTATTTATGTCATTTTCTCTAGCATTTTACATGGTGTTCTACGTGCATTATGTCACATAAGACTTGTTTATCTACTTGTTTAATTATATACAAGTTTACATGTCTAATTATGCATACTCAAAATTAAAGCGTATAAATATAAAATGAGGTAAATTAAAAAGTATATTTATGCCTTATGCCTAAAATAATTATTCATGAAAAATATATTTTTTATTTTATTCTTCGTACCAAAAGACTTTGAACTATAATGAATTTTAGTGAGAAATGGACACTGTAATTTGTACTCGGTCATGTCATATTTATTTATTTATCTATATATATTTGATTTATAATATAATGTACTCGTCAAGAATATTTCGTTTTGAAAGAGATTATTCTCTCATGATTTTGTACTTTTTATTTTATGTTAGCTTTTTATAGGTAAATTGTGTTAGAAAATAAATAACAGAGAATTATCTGAATATCTTTTGAGAATTATCTGAATATTTTTTAACAAATGACAAACAATTCTCTATTAGGATACAACAAAGCCTGAAACATGTACGTAATTTAATACGCTACTTCTAAGAATGATTCGTATTTATAGAATTTAAGAGAAGACTTTCATAATAGTCATGTTTTTTCATGAACAAATGATTTTTCATGAAAGAGTCACTATTTTTCTTAAAAATCACAACCTTTAGTTGCTCCCTTTTTGAAAAGACAATTTTGTTGTTGCTCCCTATCTAAAAATACAAAACTATTCCCTCCGTTTCATATTAGTTGATCACCTTACTAAATCAAAAAAACATTAATTAATTTTTTCCTATATTACCCTTGGGATTTAATTCTTTTTGAAAGTGTTCACATTTTTTTGTAAAATTTCCCAAGAGGTCTTTTAAGTGGTGAATTAGTAAACTTGTCTTCTTATTTGTGATTTCTAAAGCATCATATATAATGAAAAGTGATCAACTAATATGGAACAGAGGGAATAATATGAAATAACTATTTTTAGTAAGATGATTAGGTATGAAGGCCGTAAAAGTTACTCCCTTCGTCCCATATTAGTTGATCATTTTTCATATTACACGATGCTTAAAAATCATAAATAAAAAGATAATTCTACGAATTCACCCCATAAAAAAACTTTTTGAAAATCTTACAAACAAATGAAATCATTTTAAAAATGAATTAATGTAAGGATAATATGGAAAAAATTTAATTATTACTTTCTTAATTTAATAAAATGATCAATTAATATGAAATAATAATTTTTAATATAATGATCTATTAATACGGAATAGAAGGAGTAAGAAGGTAAGGTGAGCAAAACTATAATCATTGGGAAATGAGGTTTCGAGGGATGGAGGTTACAAAACCAAAAGGAAAAAAAAGAAAAAGTCAAATATCTTCTAAAATTTTATTATCTCCCCTTAATTACTTGTCTACTTTTGAATTGACATACCTATTAAAAAAATAATGATTGACATAATCAGTTTATCATTTTACCCCTATTAATTATAAAGTGGGTGAATTAAAAACTTAAAAGTTACAAGAAGCTCTACATTTTTCAAAGTAATTAATTGAGGATATAATAAGTAAAAAAAATGTGTTTTCTTAATTTATCAAAATTGATAAGTAATTAGGAATAACTAAAAAGAGAAAAATGGATAAATAATTAAAAACATAAAGAGTATTATTGGAAACTTCAAAGTAAATACCCAAGATCAAGTGTGAAAGCAAGAAGCAAAGTCAACAAAGCAATTGACCAAAATGTGGTCCAAACTCCAAATTTTTAAACAGGTTGTTTTTAAAAGATGGATCTCGATGTACAGTTCAATGGAGTTTAGTATAATTATATATAGGCCTAACTTATCGGTAGTCCTCTAATATTGACATTAAAATTTATTTAGACATCTCAACTGAATGATGTTCATTTTAAGCATTTTAAGTAGGGTCCTATTATGTCATTTTGATATTTTTGCTAAGTTTACATATTATGTGTGCTACACTTACTTTAAACGTGTGAAATGCATAATTTTTATGATTTTTTTATTTCTTCTTCTTCCTTCTCTCTCCTTCCATCACTTCCTCCACCACCTTGCCACATTGTATATTCAACCTTCTCCTCTCTTTGTCATTTTTTGATGTGAAAAATTAAATTAATAATATATATCAACAAAAATAATTTAAGAAAGGACTAATATATGTCTAGAGCATAAATCTTCTTCATGATACTAAATTTCTCCACCTAATTTTTCCATAGTTGCTTGTCGGAAAGTTCATCGAATCCTTCAAATGTTCGCTGGTCTATTTTCACCTCTCTCTATTTAAGTTATTTTTTTCAGATTCAATTTTTGAAATACTAATTTTCTACTTCTCAAAGCTTTTAGCTTTTTCTATTTTGATGAACCCATTTCAAGTAAATTCATAAATAGATCTGATTTTATCATGGATAAATTTTTTGGGGTACTTTGAAACTTTCTGAATGAACAGTTCCACGGTGAAGGTGACTGAAGAAAAAAGAATGATGAATTTGAAGGATTGAAGAGATGGTAATAGTAAGATAGTTGAACTATGGGTATTTGCTTATGACCCAAGTTGGTTATAATAGAAAGATTTGAAGAAAGAGATGGTAGTAATGATAATCTTCAAATTGGCCCAATCCATAGATGACCCCTAAAGTTGGCATCAAATTTCACTTAAGACACTACAGGATGATGTTCATTTTAAACACTTAAAGTATTAATACTTAATTACATAGTGTGGCTACCGATGGGGTTAGGCCTAATATATATATATATATAATACTTAATTACATAGTGTAATTTTTCAATATATATGGCTCCGCCACTCAGGGGAGTAGGCACATGTATGCCAGGGTGCCCAATTGGACACCCTTCGTTGGAAAAAAATACTGCATATACAAGTAAAATGCTACACGAAATGATTAATAACATATTTTGGACACCCTTGACATAATAGGTTGTTATTGCCTAGTGGTTTAAGATGTCTTGAATGTGTGTTTAGACATCTTTAATGAGCCAGTGCTTGCGTGTTCAAATCTAGCTTGCAACAATTTTTTCCACTTTTTTAAAAAAGCTTAAGCTTTTGTTGTTTAATTTTTGGACCGTCTTCGTGAAATTCTTGGCTCCTTTTAAAAAGAGCTTTTATTGTTTAATTTTTAGACCATTTTCACGAAATTTCTGACTCCGCTACTTCCGTGTCACTGATCAATAGTATGATACATCCACATGCTTGGTGGTGAGACCCATATATTTTTCGATGCATGCATGCTATATATTGCTATCATGTGGTCGGTCACGGAGTATATATAGCCCAACATTTTGAAGGTACTACCTCCGTAGTCTCAAAATATTTATCATGTTTTAGTTTTTGAAAATAAATTATATGAATTTTAATATGACCAATAACTTTAGATATACTATTTTTAAAAATATAATAGACAATTTATGCCGAAGAGACTAGTATTTTTCATATAGTCAAATTAACTCTAGTAAAATAAAACATAATAACTATTTCGAAGCTGTACTTTTCCAAGAATCTTTCTTCCACTTTCATCTTGATCTGGTTGTGTGAATAACTTTAAAGAAACCAAATATCCAAGCAGAATGATGAATAAATCACTCTTTATTTTTATTTTATTTTTTAAAAAAAAAAAATCTCAAAAGTTTCATTTAAACAGTTTCATAAGTTAATTCATTCTCAACAGTATTATGGACAATAGCATTATGTATCAAAATAAAAAAAAATCATCACATAGACAAAACTATGCTAAATTACAACAAAAAAAAAATGAGGGATGCAACACGAGGACTTCCGAGGGTAGTCCAAGCCATTTATTATACATTTAAAACATTTTTTTACCTTTTTCCATATTTTTTACCACCCCTGTTTTTTCCGTTAAAATTCTGACCAATTCCTTTTTTTTCAACAAAAAGTTCTGACCAAAATCAACAACATAAATGCAAAAGAGTGACAGGTGAAATTAAATACAATCTCATTCAATGTTCTCAACTACACTAAAGTTAAGCAATTCAATTCTCTGCAGCTAACTTTGGTCCCATCTTTTTCTGGTAATTACTACTACTATATAACTTTTTTTCTATATGTATATATGTGTGTGTTTCAATTTATTCAAGATTGTTAATTTAGTATGGTCCAATTAATTTCTATGAAAACCCCATTAAATTAATCATTGATCCTGCTCTCATTCCTTCATTTATTCTTCTTGTAGTCCATTTATCATAATCCATGCTAAGAAAATTTTTATTTTTATTTTTTTCTTGATTTTGTTAAATATGTTTTTTTTCTACATGTTATGAGTTTGTAGTGTATTCAAGAATATAATGTGAGATATCATAGTATTTATTTTTTCTAGTGATCAAAGAAACAATGAATGGTTTAGTAAAAGATGAAAGTCAGAGAACAGTTGGGAAGAAACAAAATGGAAGTTCTTGGAAATGTGCATATGGTTATTCTCAGCATAGGCGATGTAAAAGGTTTGATTTTTGGGATTTTTACTTAGAATAGACGGCGGATGTATAATATATGTATATATGTGTGGAGTTGTGTTTAAGTAATGTATAATTTATGTATATCGACTTGGAAGATGTAAATCTTTATGGTGTGTTGAATGCCCTTTTTGTTTCTTCTCATGTGTGTTAGTTTGGTTTTGCATGTTCGTTAGCTTCTTAGATGGTTAATTACGGTTTAGATCATGGGTAGAGCTCAGGGGCGGAGCCAGGTAGGGCAAGGGGGTCTGGGTTGTGGAAAATTACATTGTTTAGACATGATTGAAGTTGTTTTTTTAATGTATATATAGTGGATTTTGAATTCCTTTGGCTTCTTTGTGTGTTTACTTTTTTATATTTTGAACCTCTTAGTGAAAATCTTGGTTCTGTCACTGGCAGAGTAGAGCTAGAGGGGTGGAAGGGTTCACTCGAACTCCCTTCGCCTGCAAGTTACATTGTATATACAAATTGAAATTTAGTTTTTATGTATGTATAATAGATGTTGAACCGCCTTTGATGAAAATCATGTCTCTGACACTCGTTTAGATATAGCAAAAGCTAAGGAGATATGAAATTTTGTGGAGCATTGCTACTTAAAGAAACAATGTTGTCTTGTCTAAAAGACTAAATCTTTGTGATTACAACATGTAAATGACCAAATCTACAATGACATATTCAACAACGATTGGAATATGTTTTTCTTGAGTTCAAAGACTTGAAATTTGTAAGATCTTCTGAATTTCTTCAGTTCTTGGATTCCAAATTAGAGCAGAATTGCCCCCTTCCTCAACTTATTGATTTTCTCCGTGATCAGAACTTTAACTTGAGCGTGAACACATTTGATATGTTGACTTGGCCTTGTAAGCATTCCTAGGGAATCTTGTGTAGTTCATTCTTTAATTGCTACTTTAAATGTTCATGAGCTATGATTGAGTTGTGTGGTTAGCCTTCTAAGTTGGTTATGCTTTTGTCTCAGTTCTTCCGATAAAATCGCTGCTCTATCAAAAGGCGGAGACAGGCAATCCATAAAGAAAGAATTGAATGAACCACCTGTAAGAGCTTTATATTTTTCTTACTTCGTATACAGAAATTTGAGGGTTGATTCCCTATATGGTCACTCAACTAATAGTTATTATCTCAGAAAGTCACCCTTCTTATTGATTCCAAAATTTTTAAGTGACTTTCTAAGATATAACTATTAGTTAAGTGATCATCTGAGAAATCTACTCCGAAATTTGATGATCGTTTAATTTGGATTTACATCTTCACAAGGCTGGCTGTTCCGAATGTAGCATTTGCATATTTTGAGAAATGACGAAGTTTGGTTAGATAAGTAAATGACATGAGCTGATATATTCTTGAATATGCAGGTATTGCCACCTTCAACAAAGAGTTGTAAAGCAAGTCCATTACATGAATTCTCCAAAACTATTAGCAAAGAGGAAGTTCCAGAACACAGAGCCTCCTTGGAAAAAGATGTAAACGAATCACTCAACCTCTATAATACATTAAGATATGCAGTTAATTCCATTATAATGTTTTCCGGTATCCATCTTTGAATGCTTTACTAAGTCAGCAATGTAAGCAGGATCTTAATAAAACACCAATCTTGAATTCAAGTCTAAAATGAACTTTGTTTTCCATATCGGAAAGTTTATATAGACATATATAAATGGAAATGAAGCCAATATTCCATAGTACACAGATTGACGAGTACTTCAATATCATTATGTTTCTCCAACTACACCTTATTGAGAGCTTATTTGTATCTCATTAGTTGGAAGTCAGAAAGAACTACTTACAAACATTATTTATCCAGTTGACAAATTCTCTCTTACTTAACCAATATGCACAGATCGAACAGTTACAAATGCGTTTGCAACAAGAAAAATCAATGCGTATGGTGCTTGAGAGGGCAATGGGAAGAGCTTCTAGCACGTTGTCTCCTGGACATAGGCATTTTGCTGCTCAGGTACTTGACCTTTGACAACTAACCGTTTGTACTCTTATCTCTTTAGACCTTTGAGTTGTTTGGTAAAATATAAGAAATGGAGCACGAGTTCATGGTTTTTACTCCGGAAATCCGTTGTGTTGGCCTTGACTTTCAGTTTTCCCATAAAATTCTTGGATATGTTTCGTATATATACTTTGTCTAAAACCTCTGATTCTTGCTTTAACTTGAGAATTTACAATGGTTATTTCTTATGGAGTCTTTTTTCTGAATAAGAAAATCAATGGCGCCTGATAACACAACTGATTGGAGTACGTTAACTATTAAAAGAATATTGATGTAATTGAAACTGATGAGGTTACACTCTTTCGGTCTCAAATTGTCTATAAGGTTGACAACATAGAATATTGCTCATTCTCCGCTCATTTTTGACTCTCAACCTTGACTCTGCTGAACTTAGTTAAGGTTAATATTGGTTGTTGTTTCATTTCAGACAAAAGAGTTGATTGCTGAGATTGAATTACTTGAAGAAGAAGTTGCAAACCGCGAGCAGCAGGTCCTTTCTTTGTACAGGAGTGTTTTTGAAGAATGCATTAGCCGGCCTTCTTCTGAGCAAAGTTCGGTCATGACTTCTCCAGCACATAATAGAGCTGAGTCAAGAAAACATCCAAGTATAATATCAAGTGCCTTTTGCTCATCCAAAAAATACCCTTTGCGGACATTCCAAGCTCTTGCTGCCATAAATGACTTGGGAAAAAGAAACTTGTTGCAGTCGAAATCAACACATGCTTCATTTTATAATAGAAAAGCTAATGTAAGCTTTCTAGTTCTTTCTCTGCATATTGGATTATTCCTTTAAGAATCCCTTCTAATAAGAGTATGTGTTATTCCCAATAATAGCATCTTCTTCCGACAGACTCCGAAATGGTTACATGATACTCTTAGAGATTTAAGAATTAAATGATTTTTTAACCATCTCTTTTTACTATCTCCTTACATTCCAAAACTCTTGAATCCTAAGAGTATGAAAAGTTCCATTGAAGCCCTAGTCCAGTGAGGACCTAAGTTGCACGTACTCTTTTCATTTTCGATGTCGCACCCGTGTTGGAGTCTCCAAAAATACACTACTTTGGGAGAAACCGACACGCACCCGTTGACATTTTTAAAGAGTCCGAGCAACATAGGCGAGGACCCAAATGGTTAAAAAAATGAATCCTAGAAGTCTTGTTTTTTTCTACTAAGAAACTGAAAGTTTAAAAGGACTAACCACTTTTGACTTTTGTTTCTTTGCTTCTGATATTTTGCTATCATTGACTTAATGTAGTTGAGTCTTTTTTTTGTTCAAAGTATTAAGCACTGTCTGTAATTGTGGTGTGTATTCACAACTTCCATTATAACTTTAATTGTGTAAGTTGCTTACTGTGCAATACTTTTGTCTTCTGTTGTTGCTCAATAAGCAACATTTTGACTTTAATAGAATAGTAGTTTGTGAAAATTAGTTCATATTAGCTTATTCTTCTTGTCTGCTAGTGGTACATTTATATGTTCACCCATTTTGACATCAACTCCATTTGACTCTTTGAGTGCTTTGGGTTTGACATGCGACAAATGAGGTTACAACGGTTTGGTGAAGTTTGAAACATGCTAGTTTCAAAATAACTATTCAAGGCTATAAAGTGCGGTTGGGAATGATGTAGCGTATCAACTCATGTTATTTTCTATGAATTGTTGCAGGAGCAAGGGCAGGTAACATCAATGGAAACATCTCCTCTGGCACGAACTCTTAAAGATCATCTCTACCAGTGTCCCAGTAAGTTGTCTGAGGAAATGGTAAGGTGCATGGCTGCAATATACTGTTGGCTCCGTATTACAGAATCGACAAGTACTGAACAAAAGCGGTCACCTTTGTCATCAAGGTCATCTACTAATGTCATAATTCCTCAGCATGATATTAAAGAGGAGAGAGATTGGTTTTGCAAATCAACAATTGAAATATCTTGGATAGCAACAGACAAGAATAACGTCTCTCGTGCATCTTATGCCATCAGTAACTACAGGTGCATTTCTTTGATTGCATAAAAAGCAGCCTAAGCTGCATAAGTTTAGTCAGTCTTAAATCCACTCCCGCTTCTGTATGTAGTCTTTCTTGAATTACATGATGGTTGTTTCTCCCACTTTAATGATTTTGTTTGTCCCAAAGCCACCACCGAGCCAGAGTTATGTTATGCTCCAAAATTATAGCCTGGAAAAGGGGACGTTCGGGTTATATTGGCACACATTGCTTACATGTAGCACTCTTTTCTTCGAATAATAGAAGTGTAAATAACTGCAAATCTGGTTTCTAGCAGCCATTGCATTTGTAGATGAATCTATGTAGAAACAGAATAAGCACTCTCAGGAAAGCTAATCACTGGATCATAGGAATTCTTAAATGCTGGCTAATATCATTAACCTGACACGGTTATCAGTGAATACTTGGAAAAGCTAGAAAAATTCTGCATTTTCTTACCAGCCAATAGCATTATGTTTAATCTGGATCATTTTGTCAAGCACCATCTCTTTTAGATATTAAGGAGTCTTGACCCTACTGGATAAGCTTTTAAGGCATGAATGTTGTGGATATGGCCATATTTAAAAGAAGTACCAAGTGGAATTGCTATATCCTGACCAGATGTTAGATCCTTTTGCAATGTTTGACAACTTTTCTAATATTTATAGGTGCAATATACTAAGTTAGAGAGACCTCGGTACATCAAACCGAACTCGATAGAAACAATATGGATGGAAGATTCATAGTCTGCTAACAATCTCAAGCTTTTGATATCATTTTTCTTCTTTTTCTGGTGCAATGCATGCTACATATGCAAGTTTGTCTCTATTTAGCAAAGATACCTATAAAGTACAAAACAGATTGTGTGGGAATATCCGGTCTAACATGTAGTTTGGTTTTGAACTTTCAGAGTGTTGGTGGAGCAATTGGAAAGAGTGAATCTCAGTCAGATGGAAACCAATAACAAAATGGCATTTTGGATCAACTTGTACAATTCCTTAGTTATGCATGTAAAGATGGCTCTTACTTGTTTCATTTCTCCTTTTCAATTTGTTTTATTATGTTTCTTTACATCTCTTTCTTCTCATCTTATCTAGGCATATTTGGCATATGGAATACCACAGAACTCTCTTAGAAGGTTGGCGCTGTTTCACAAGGTAGTCTAAGTTACTTTGTGTTTACATTTTGTCATTTTCCTTCTATTCTTTTCGTTTATACTAGAATTCCTTGTTTTTTAACCATGCATGTATTTTTGAGTATTTGAATCACCATTTGCTTCTCTGTATAGTGCAGGCTGCTTACAATGTTGGTGGCCAGGTCATAAGTGCAAATGCCATTGAACAGTCAATTTTCGGCTTGCGTACACCTCGGATAGGACGGGTATTCACTATTCTGATCTAGAGTGATTAAAAAGTTGTAGTTAAGAAATAGGAGGGGTAACATAATTAGTAATGACTTTGGATCCTTCCTCTTTTTGCTCATCATATATAACTAATTGTGCAAAATAATTCTCTGAGCTACTTTGTTGCTCTGACCATCTCATAAGTTGCTATTGTTTTCCTTCTCAACCTTATGCTATAAGAACAATTGTTTCTCAATCTTACAGTAGTCTGGCATATTAATATCTTCCAATAGCGCTTCGTCAAGAAACTGGCTGAACTCCTATCAAATATATGTACTAGCTATAAAGTGTAGTAAATTCATAGATAATTACTTCAACAACAGTTGTTAATTTCTCATTCTCATCAAGATTTTGATTGTTCATCTGTTTATTATTTGCAAGTCATGTTTGTAATTGACAAACTTGCAGTTGATTAAGTATATTTTTGTTCAAACTACAGTGGTTGGAGAGCATTCTGTCAACTGCATTATGGAAAAGATCAGGAGAAGAAAGGCAACTCATCAGTTCAAAATTTGCCCTTCAAGACTTACAGCCCCTTGTTTGCTTTGCTCTTTGCACTGGCGCTGTTTCCGATCCCATGGTGAGTAGTTGTGTTTCTTCATTGCATTTTTCTTGTATAGATGCACGGGAACTTCTTCCGGTCTCTTGGTAAGTAGCTACATTTTCCCCTTATATTGTTAATAAAGCCACAATATTTCATTTTGAGGACTTCTTCAAACATTTGAAGGGAGACAGACTAATTGTATTGCCTAACATATACGAACATCCTAATTATCGAGTACTGTTCTTGGATCATATCTCCGAAAGTGGCCAGCTGACACTAGTTAGAAATCCGAACATCTAACACTTCCTTTGGTTTCTTTCTTTCTTCTTTTCTAGCTGAAAGTGTACACTGCTTCGAACATTCAGGGGGAGCTAGAAGCAGCAAAGAAAGAGTTCCTACAGGCTAATATCATAGTAAAGAAGTCGAAAAGAGTATCTTTGCCTAAGGTTCTTGAAAGATACGTGAAGGAAGCTAGTATTCCATCCGATGATCTTCTTGATTGGGTCATGGAAAACGTCGAAAAGAAGCTTCGTGATTCCATACAGAAATGTGTGGACAGAAGAACCAATAAAAAGACGTCTCAGATAATCGATTGGCTACCTTACTCTTCAAGATTCCAATATGTAATTTCGAAAGATTTTACGGAGAAGCCATGGTGGGCATAGTAGTCCTGAATGATGTAGACCAACAAGAGAGAGTAAAGGGTGAGCTAGAAAGGTCTAACTAATTTTCAAGGAAATGGTTGTTCATTCCTTCAGTTTGTAGGATTCTGATTTGATCTGTTATTAAGTGAATGTACATTGACTTCAATTACTTAGGTATCCAACTTTTATTTTGTGAAGTGCAAGTTATGTGTAAATATTAGGTGAACTGATGCACCTTATGCTACTGCATTGTTTTGTCTAGTTTCTGACCTGTCACTGATGCATAGTTCTTCTTTACTTTACGAACTTTTGATTATGATGCATCATGAACGTGTCAATATGTGATCGGGGTGAGCAGTGGTTAGATATAGGAGTGGCTTCGCCGCCTTGGATTGGAAGGAAGGGCTTCACTTTCCGATCGTTTTTTTAGGCCAGTTTAGATGAGTGTGGACAAGTTTGGGAGTCGCTATCGATTTTCGCTGGTAGGGCCTCACCCCTTTGTCACTTAAAGGGTGAAGTCGTTGAAGCGTTTATAAGGGAGTGAGAAAAAAGAGGCTTAGAGAAAACCGGCAAGGATACGGTCTAGTGGTCATTGAAGTAGGATGAAAATCAAGAGATTACAAATGAATTTATGAGGTTGAAAACCTTATTGTTCAAATTTGAATTAAGAATTTGCCTTTTTAGAGGGTGTTTCGATAAGTTTTATACATTGGTCAAACTGGTTTATAAATACTTTTAAACTTGTTTGCGTGTGTTGGTACGCACCAAAAGACCTTTTAAGCTAAAATCACAAATTGATTTCACTCATATGACTTTTCAGTTTATAAACACTATCAGTGACATATTGTACTATTCTATCCTTAATATATTTTGTAATCTCTAAAATACTTTTTGCCCCCAACAAAATCTCCAATCCCCTCTTATATTTCCACAATTTGCAATTCTTCATGTAAAATACTTTCAAAATTTATATATTCTTGAAAATGACGTTAATAACATTTAAATCATTTAACATAAAAGGTGTTTCAACATTCTTTTTTACCAAATATATTTCAATTGCTTACTATCAATTTTGGTACTTTTATCCAAAACGTAATGATTTTTAATCATAAAATCAATTTCAAACACTTATAAGTGTTTTTCAACATTTGATGCCTATTAACTAGCTTTAATTAGCTAACTAAACAGACTCTTAGGGTGTGTTTGGTATGAAGGAAAATGTTTTACATGGAAAATGTTTTCCTGGAAAACAAGTAGATTTTTGACTTATTTTCTCATGTTTGGTTGGTGAGTAGAAAACATTTTCCGGAAAAGATTTTTAGTGTTTGATTTGTGAATGAAAAATATTTTTGAGAAATATCTTTTATTTTTACTAGATTAGAAAATAATTTTTGAAATTGAAAATATTTTTTAAAAACAAACTTAAGTTTTTTTAGGGGTGGGGGGTGGTAGGGGGCTGGTGGTGGGGGGGGGGGTCCAAGGTAGGGGTGAAACAATAAAAATTTGAAGTTGAAAATATTTTTTA
>JAJOOR010022783.1:0-15581 GCA_036250505.1 Solanum acaule | reverse complement strand
TAAAACAACGACCCAAGGAAAAAAAGCCAACAATAATTTTAATGAAATTTTCTTAACATTTAATTTAGTAGACCATAATATATAAGAAATTAACTTGATCGTATCTAGATTTTAATGAAGACAAAATATCATTTAATTATTCACCTCTATATAAGATAGCTAAACTAGAAAAATATTGTAACAAAGAAATCTATAATGAATTTGATAAAATATTTGTCCATTTTATTCATCACCCTATATATATATCAGCATCAAAAGTTGATAGCGCTGTTAACCGTTGGGAAGTTCATATAACTAATGCTCTACCGAATGATGATATACCTCTATGGTATCATTGTGCATTCGGAGATAAAGATTTTGAATATCATATTCTCTCAAAGTGGGCGAAGATTTTCATTTTGATTTTACAGTGAATTTTCCTATAATGAGCACACTATACTTTTGTCATTTTTGGTGGGGTAAAAATCAAAATGTGTTTGACGTTTTTAATAAAGACTTGTTTTATCTTTGTTCTAATTCAGGTGATGAGATCCATAGTTGTTACTGGAAAGTACAAAAAAATGGTTTTTTTGCTGGTCCTCAACTTGATAAAGTAGGATTTATGCATAATTGGAATGAGTAATATTGGAATTTGTAGGAGTGAGAGTAATATGTAATAATATTACTTTGGTCCTTAAATTATTAATAAACTTTGTTTTTTGGTTGTTGTGTTATATTTTTTTAGTTCATTTTTATTTATTATGTTTTATTTCAAGTTAATTTAATTAATTTTTCAAGTTAAATTAAATTAGGTTAATTTCTTATCTTAAAATTAGATGTTTGAAAATTATTCAAAAAACATTATGAATCGTAATTCTTCCTATATTAATAAGATGTAAAAGTATATTGATACAATTTGATTATGGAGAAGCGAAATGTAATAAGTAAAAGTAAACGATGAAAATGTATGGTTCAACATATTTAATCTCCAATTAATAAAAATATGAGTGAAGTGTTAAAAAGACAGAAACTATTTTTTTTATTTCATACATAAATTATTGAGAGTGGAGTTTCATACCTAAACTATCATTCATTAGTTTCTCATTTGAGAACACCTCTTTCAGTTTTATTTCAAAAAAAAATTGTGGTATGGCATAACACATGGACAAAATATTTCACATTGACAAAAATTAAATAAATTACTAGTATTAGTTAACAAAATAAAATATCAGAATAAAAAAAATATTTTTAATAATAAACAAAATTTAAAACATTTTCTTACCCTACTCCGCCACCTTCTCCCACCCACCCCCCACACACATACCAAATTTTTATTTTTAAAATTTTTAAAATTTATTTTATAAAAGTTTTTTTAATCTCCCCCCACCCCACTTTCAAAAATAAATATCTAGTTTTTATTTATTTTTTAAAAAATAATTTTTACCCACCTAGATATGTAATTCTTTATTTCTAATTTTTTTTTTCTTGTTTTGTGTTAGATATATATATATATAAATATTTTTAAAGTATTTTTTACTTGCCGTAAGATTTTCATAAAAATAAAATTGTCACTTCCATTATATCTAATATGAAAGTTGAAAAAAATATTTTTCTAAAAATATATGTATATTTTTAACACAAAAAAAAAGAGAATGTAAAAAAATAAAATAAAATTTAAAACATTTTTCTTACCCCACTCTACCACTTCCTCCATACACCCATGACCCAACAATCCACCCACCCCCAATTTATTTTAAAAAGACTCTTACTTCAACTCCCCCCCAACCCAAACAAAATCATCCACTCCTTTCCAAAAAATAAAAAATAAAAAAAATCTACCCCACCTCATCTAACCATCAACTTCCAATTATTTATTAAAAAAATATTTATTTTAATAGTGATACTTTAATATTTAACTCTTAATTAATATTAATAGATATTTTTCAAATTAATTAGTGATAATTTAGGTATTAAACGTCACAGTCCAATAGTTTAAATATGGAATTAAAAAAGTAGAACATTATAGGTATATTTTTAACACTTTACACTAAAAATAATATTTTTTTGTCTTTTCCGTTAAAAAATGGTTATATTTAACTAGTTACAAAATCAAAAAGGAAAAATAAAAGAGAAATTAAACATCAAAAGCAATATGCGTAATTCATAGCAGTTTGTTAGTTAAGATAAGAGCAATATTAACTTTATCAGTAAAAGTCTTCATAATAATAAGTTATGATCTTATCTAGATTTTAATAAAGTCATTTTTAAAAAAAATTATTTATCTGTGTAAAATCTAGTAAAAAAAAAACTTATAACAAAAAAAACTACAATGAATTTAACTAAAAGCTTCTTCATTTTACTCATCATTTTATATATCGCTAATATTTCTTCAGTAGCAGAAACAATTGATTTCCATTCATCTTTCCGGCTTCATATTATTAATGCTCTCCCAAATAATAATATACCTTTGTGGTATCATTGTGCATCTGGAAATAAAGATTATGGATATCATACACTTAAAGTGGGCGATGATTTTCAAATTGAATTTACCATGAATTTTCTTTCCACCACTCTCTATTTTTGTCATTTTTGGTGGGGTAATAAACAAAATGTGTTCGATGCTTTTAATAGTCACTTAATATATCGATGTTCTATTTCTTATACTGAAAGACAAAATTGTTACTGGAAAGTAACAGAAGAGGGTTTTTATATGGGTCCTCAACTGAATCAACTGTATCCCATGTATGGTTGGAAGTATTAATATTACTTTTGATCAGTAAGTTATTGATAAATTTTGCCTTTTGATTTGTGTATTGTAATTTTTTTTTTAATATTACTTGTTTATGGTAGATTTTATACGCTTTCTAAGAAAATTTTAATTGAATGTATATCTTAAATAAAATTCTTGATTTGTTATAGTGGACAAATAAATAAAATATATTTTTTTAATATAAGAAGCCAAGTAATATAAAATAATGGGAGTAT
Source organism: Solanum acaule (assembly GCA_036250505.1). Classification (NCBI taxonomy): domain Eukaryota; kingdom Viridiplantae; phylum Streptophyta; class Magnoliopsida; order Solanales; family Solanaceae; genus Solanum; species Solanum acaule. The sequence goes on along the minus strand of JAJOOR010022783.1, from coordinate 12,617 downwards.
ATGATATATATATATATATAAATTTTATCATATCAATATTTCAATTATTTGATTTTGTAAAATCGAAATTAGATTATTATTTTTTTTTGAAATCTTCTCATCATTTCAATTTCCCTTTGATATCAGTATGATTCAATTAATTTTTGATATATATATATAAAATATCATGTAAAAGTTACTGGTAAAAGTTACAATATAATATATGCTTACTTCGTGAGACTTGAGAAAAAAATTCTGAATATATTAATTGCTTAAAAGGTGAATAAAATAGATCCATCACACTACTTACAGTAGTATAAAATAATGTTAAGTAAAAAAAAAAAATTAGATTATTCGATCAATTACACCACATAAGCGGAAAAATTAATTAAGATGATTGAGTTTACTAAGATTGAATATTTAATAAGAGAAATTTATTTCATACGAGAGGAGAAATATCTAATAGTATGTAATTTGTTACTCAAAATAGTTGAAATACCTTATAACTTACTAGTTAATTACTACTCGAGATACTAGAACTAATTAACATCAATATCAATTGATTTTGTTATGCATGTTCTTTCATTTACCTCTCTTACAAATGATTGATTAATAGTATGTTTTGTCAAGTTTGTAAAATTAATTTATTTTGAAAAGTTTTTTTTTTTTTTGAAATATTTTTTATAAGAACAATTTGTGTTTGGCATGTTTGCTTCCTTATTTATCAGGAATTTTTTATTTTAATCCCTATAATAACTGAGTAAACAAATTAAATTTTTAATTAATTAAATTATGCAATAGTCTATTTGACCAAGTTTTAAAGTGATCAAAAAATATACTTACTTTTAAAAATGTGATATGTTTGGTCAAATTTTTGTATATCTTTTTTTCCTAATTAAATTAATTAATTACAAACTAGGAAAATTACAAATTATAGCATGCATAATATAAATAACATCTAACTCAACTTACCAAAGTTGACCAACAGACTAAATCTAGTCAAATTCATAAACTAGATTTTATTTAAAGCAAAATCATTAATGATTTATCCCTATAAAATGTAGCTAAAGTAAAAAAATTATTACAAAACAATCAACAATGAGTTTGATAAAAAACTTTTGCATTTTACTCCTCACCTTATATGTTGTTAATATCTGTTCAGAAGCAAGAGTGGTTGAGAACGGCATACGTTTCGAGGTTCATATTATTAGTGATCTCCCCAATAATAATATACCTTTATGGTTTCATTGTGCATCGAAAAATCATGATTTTGGATATCAGGTACTTAAAGTGGGCGATGATTTTAATTTTCAGTTTACCTTGAATTTTTTTGAAAGCACTCTCTACTTTAGTCATTTTTGGTGGGGTAAAAAACAAAATGTGTTCGATGTTTTTAATAGGCACTTAAAAGATTATTGTGGTGATCCTGAGGCTAAAATCCGTACTTGTTACTGGAAAGTACAAGAAGATGGATTTTATTTGGGTTCTAATGCTGATATCACTGAAAAAATGCATGATTGGCAGAAATAATATTAGAATTTGTTGGAAATGAAGAGTTATGGTTAAATTTCTCCTTTTGATTCTTGTGTTATTATATTATATGATTCAGTATTTTTAATTTTCAATTTTCAATTAATTAAAAATAATATGTATTACTGGTCTTTTTATGTAAGAAATATGTTATATATTTAATTCGGTGATGTACATAGACTTTTCAGTAAACGGTGTTGATATTTATAAAAAAAAGGGATATCAAAGAACTAAACTAACGAGGCAAGAGGTATCTTTGATCATGTAGTGTCATTTCGTTTAGTATATGGTAAAATGTTTTAATGAAGCAATGTCACGTGACATCTTTTTTTTTTCAACGTAGATTTGCCCCTAATTTAACTAGTTATAGAATTATATTATCGTCAAATTAATATGAAGTTTAATTAACAATATAAAATTAACACATCACAAGAGTAATTGAGTGTTGAAACGGTTATTAATTATGTTAAAATAAAAAACAAATGGATTAAATTTCACAATTTAATTAATGGAAAGATTAATATGATATTGTAGGAACTGAAATCAGAATTTATCAATAATTAAGGGAGCAAATATGTCAATCACAAATTGTTTATCACCAAAAGTTCAATAATATGATTTTGACATATTTGATCCCTTAGTTATTCTACAATATCTAAGTAAATATATTAAACTTTCAATTAATTGAATTGTGCAATAGCATGTTTGGCTAGATTGTTGAAAAGCTAAATAAATAAAATAAAGTATTTGATCCAACTTTTTTTTTTTGGAGAAAATAAGTAATTACGAAGATACAGAATAAGCTGAATAATTCATAGCCCACTGTTCGAATATCCACATTTCATTAAATAATGTTAGGATATTATGAAATAATTAATGCTTAATCTAATTTTTTTTCTTCAGAATAATTAGTTATGATTCTTATTCAATCTTACAAAATCAAAAACTATTTACTCCCTCTGTCCCTAATTACTTGTCTACTTTTGAATTGACACACCTATTAAGAAAATAATGATTGACATAGTGAGTTTACCATTTTACCCCTATTAATTATTTAGGGGGTGAATTAAAAACATAAGATTTTCAAGAAGTTCTACCTTTTCAAAGTAATTAATTGAGGGTATAATAGGTAAAATAAATTGTTTTTTCTTGATTTGTCAAAATGGACAAATAATTATGGATAACTAAAAAAAGAAAAATGGACAAGTTATTAGAGACATAGGGAGTAATAAATTTGTCTCGTTTAAGGCCTCACGATTTGTTTGCATTTAATGGATGTCTAAATTTAAATAATTTAAATCTTAAATTATTAAGTGTACTTATTTAAATTAAGATTTAATCACTTATTTGGTCTGACTATACATTTATCATAATAATGCAAGTAAATATGAGTTATTAATGCTGAATTTCACCTATTTTTTTCTTCAAATTATCTCAGTTTTACAAAGTCAAATACCATTTATAATATAATCTCAATTTTACTAAGTCAAACACCATTTAATAATTAAGTCACCTAATTTTTACAATTGAGCTATAAAAACTACCTAAAGAAGAGAATCTGCTACAATTGCAAGAAATCAACAATAAGTTCCAATTACATCATGACCAAAAGTTTTTTCATTTTACTCATAATTTCCTCATATATTATCAACGTTTATCAAGTACTAGACTAGACGCTCATCATGATATTTATATTGAGGTCCATATTATTGATGCTCTTCCAAATAATACCATACCTATAAAGTTTTATTGTGCATCTAAAGACGACGATCTTGGATATCACTATCCTAAAGTAGGGGACGATTTTCATTTTCATTTCCAACCGACTATTATAGGTCGTACCCATTTCTTTTGTCATTTTTGGTGGGGTGATAAAGACGCAAAATTTGATGTTTATACTTATGATTTGAGTGCTAATTGCTCAAATTGGCGTTATTATATAAACTATTGTATTTGGGTATTTAAAGAAGATGGCTTTTATTTTGGTCCGTCTGTTGAAGAAGTAAAGAAAATGCATGATTGGAATTAATTAATTAATTAATGTAAGGAAAAAAAATTATGGAGTTAATCAATGTTTAGTTTTTCTAAAGTGTTCTATTGCTCTTTTGCATTTCCTTGTCTTTAAAAGTAATTAATATCCACAAATTTTCAAAGAGAAAGATAAAAACAAAAATGAAAAATTTGCTTCATCACAAAAAAAGAAGAAGCTATTGGAGATATAAATTTGAATTGACATAGTTTGATTTGGGGTAAAAAAAATATCATTTAAATAAATGGTGGGGGAGAGAGAATATATTGTTTACTTTAGTTAAATTCTTTTGGTTAATTGAATAAATTCTATCATTTAGATCATTATTAGGAAGACAAGTGTCGAAAATTATAAGAGTGTACTTGAGGAAATTGAGTGATTTTGTGATGAAGAGGAGTCAAATCCGATAAGATTTAGGCTGTTTTAGGCCTAAAATCATCTCTTTGAACGTTGATTAAAGTCAACCCAAAGGCTAAAATCTCAACAATTTTCAATTTAAGACCTCAAATCTTCAAAAAGAGTTCGAATATGAAATCGACAACTCTCTTAGACCAAAATCTACATTCTGGGACTGATGGAATCATCAAAATTCTATTCTAAGACTCGAAACTCCAAAAGACACCGAAAACCACTATTTAACAACTTCAGCCTTTCAAAACTTTAAAATTCCCAATATTCATAACTTTTCACTCAAAACCCGAACCCAACTTCAAAAATCAAATCAGAAATGACTCGAGGTCAATATCGGGAAGGGTAAAATGATAATTTCAAAAATAATTTAAAAAATGACCAACCGGGTCATTACACTATCACCAGTTCACCACCACCATTACTATCCCCGAATATCAACCATTACTTTCAGTACCACCACAACTACATCATCACTAGCAAACATAAATGTTTCATTTTCTTATTACATAGTGATTTTATTTTGTTAGGTGTATACTTTTTTTTAATATTTCATTACTTATATATTTAAATTGAATATTTATTATGTTTATAAGTAAATAAATTATGCATATTCAGATATTGAAAAATAAATAATTTGTTTTGATTTGATTTTTCTCTTTTAGGTCGTTTGTCTTTTTCAGTTATTAAGTTATGTTATATATAAAAGAAAACTCAAATTTAATAAAATCGAATAATTATATATATATATATATATATTTCAATGACCAAAAAGGAGTAACTATTAAAAAAAACAAAATCTGGCTATGTCAAATGATCACTTAAATATTTTTTCTAAATTCAAATTTACACTACTAATATCATAACCAAAATAAAATGTAGATATTATTTAATATTAGTTGACCATATTTTTAGGGAAAATTGTATGAAATAACAAACTATTAATTCAAATTTAATGTTATAGCCATAGTTTATTTTAATTGTAATTCGCAGCAAACATCTTTTTTTTTTTGCCATCTGATTCGGTATACAATTAGCCATTTTATACATTTTGGTATAAAATGTATAAAATGCATTTGTGTTTGTATAAAGCGAGAGAAAAGTGTATATACAAATACAAATACAAATACAAATACATATATTTTCGTCCTATATACTTGTCGTTAGAAGAGTTTTGGTACAATGACTTTCAGGTTCTAGGGGTTGTTCTTCCGCATTAGTTTGGTTAGTTTATTTAAACCTTGGAGTTTATGGGAACTCTATATAATTTTATGTATTTAAACCTACTTCCGTATCTTTAAATGTGTAGTATTTTGGTTAAGGCTGCTTAGTTAGGTTGTAGTTATGGTTCTCCCACCGGAGGGTTAGTGTGGGTGCCAATCACGATGGTCTGGATCGTGACAGGGAAATAACATGAACCAGTTTCTGACTAAGGAAGAATATTCCAAGCTCTTTAATACTATAGAGGAAAGAAGATACCAGACAATTCTGCTTCTATGATGCAACCTGAAGCAGGAATTTCAGGGAATGTGAATGCAACTGCTGGTATATCTTATACACACTCTTTAACTTGTCTAACTAATAAAAACTCCAGCTCTTGGATTATAGATTCGGGAGCCTCTGAGCACATGTGCTTCAACCCTCAAATTTTCATTTCCTTGACTCCACTTCCTACACCTATGTTTATTATTTTGCCTAATATGTCTCAAATTACTATCACTCACAAAGGCAATGTACCTATTTTTGCTGATTTGGTATTTGAAAATGTTCTATATGTCCTTTCATTCAAGTACAACTTACTCTCAGTTGACAAATTTGTCAAACAGTTTCAGTCTATTCTTATATTCACTCCCATTGGATGTCTTTTGTAGGCCCCTTTTCTGAAGAGGGCTCCAGTTATTGGTGAAGCTAAGAATGGGCTATACTTACTTCAACCTGCTAGTACTAAGCATTGTCACTATTTTAGAGATCACAAAAATGTACTAGTTTCAAATGACTATTCTTAGTCTTTTTCAGTTCCTATTTCTGTCAAATCAAAATTTGATGTAATACTTTGGCATAAAAGGCTTGGGCCTTTGCCCTTTCATGCAATGAAATACATCAGTTCTATTAAATTTCCTTCTATGTCTGAAAGCACTTGTGATGTTTGTCCCTTGGCAAGGCAGTCTAGATTACCTTTTCCTATCAGTCACATTAAGTCCAAAAGGATTTTTGAACTCATACATATAGATACTTGGGGTCCTTATAAAGATCCCACTTATAATGGTTTTAAATATTTTCTTACAATTGTTGATGATTTCAGTCGAGGAACTTGGACTCATTTACTAAGGACTAAGAGTAATGTTTTTTCTGTTATAAGGCAATTTTTATCAATGGTAGAAAGACAATTCAATATTAAAGTCAAGATTATCAGATCTGACAATGCTTTTGAGTTGAAGAGTATTGAGCACTCAACTTTCTTATCTTCTGAATGAATCATTCATCAGACTAGTTGTGTTTCTACTCCACAACAAAATGGTGTTGTGGAGAGAAAACATAGGCATTTATTGGAGGTCTCTAGGGCCTTATTTTTTCAGTCCAAGGTCCCTATACAGTATTGGGGAGAATGTCTTCTCACAACCACTTATCAACAAAATTCCTTCTAAAGTTTTACATGGACATACTCCTTATGAGATTCTTTTTTAAGCTAAACCTACTTATGAGAGACTCAATGTAACACCCTGCTACTAGAAAGACTTAGAATTAGAAAGAAACCGTTTTTGGAAACAATCAAATTTGGAAAGTGTGACCAAGTTAAGTTAAGTATGAGTTTTGGGTCAACTTTAAACGACCATAAATCCTATATCAGGATGAGTTAGGTATGCTACAAGATACCGTAGGAAAGATATTTGAATTATCTTTCCAACGCCGCCGAGTTTGCTTAGTTTCGAATTCGTATGAGTGAGATATGCTCATTTGAAGTTGGACTGTCATAATAAGGAAAGTCAAAACTAGATTTTAGAAGGGCATTATGGTCTTTTCACCACCCAATTAATTAATTTCTTTTTTGGTAATTAAGTTGGGGTCTAAACTGATTGGATTCAGTTTACGCTTTTGAAAGCTAAGTTAGGGCTTTGAGAGAAGAGAAAAAAAGAGGAGAAAAGAGGAGATGAAGTAACAAATCCTCAAGTTCTTGAAGCTAAGATCGTGGATTTCGTCAAGGTGTGATACCTACGAGGTATGTGAGACTTTCATAAAGTTGGGTTCGTTCACCCACCTGCCAAACATGTTTATTTCAGCGCGAATTCGTCCTAAAAAGATTGGAAGTTTGAATGTTCTTGATGGGTGTTCTTGAATTGCTTTCGTTCTTGAATTTGGGTTGAGATTAAGGAGTTCTTGAGAGCTTAATGTAGATTATTAGAGTTAACTTGAGTAAGATTCTTGTGTATATGTGTTGGGTACCTGAATCTAAAGAGATATTGAGAAAAAGAATCGAAATTAATCGAATTAAGGTCAGAAAACGAGAGGAAAAGTTCATCGATTTTGTCTGGATCAATGCTGGCGCGACGCGCCAGCAGTGCACTAGAAATGAGCCCTAGTAACTTAGGGGATGGCGCGGCACGCCAGGAATGCGCCCGTGTCATCTACCTCCATCCGTTTTTCGTCGTTTAGCTCGTCTAAGTCCTTCTAAAGTGTACTAACACTTCCTATTGATTCTAACTACTCCAAATAACTTCTAAACATCTAGAAATCATCCAGAAACATGAATCATAACCTTGAATCCATAAATTCAAATTCAAGAAGAGTTAAGAGTCAAGTCAAGAGAAGTTCATAGAGTTTTCCAAAAGTCTTTTACAAACGTTTTATCTTTGTTTTAAGACTTGAGCTTTGAGTTGAGTAAAGAGTAAGGATTGAAGTTCATTTCTTCAAAAGAGTATATTGGGACTATGTATTCCTAAGAGTTAAAATGTTTTCACATTTAAAGAAGAAATGAAACTTTGATTTCCAAGAAGAGCCTTTGAGCCAAGTTTTGAGCAATTATCTCAAACCACAGAAAGAAGTATGTTTTTAAACATAAGAGCTAGTATTTGGGAGTAGCATTGAGCACCGATATGGGGAGAGTTTAGACAACTCACAGCCCCCATAAACCATACAACCATCATAGGTTGAAAATGATCGTACTTTTTAGATGATTCCTTAGTGCTTTTTAGCATAGACTAGTGGATCCACTTAGTAGTCAGGTTCTATACCCTCGGTAAAGTATAGGACAGCCCTGGCAGTGTGAGGCAAAATGTTGTATCATCACAATAGCTCTTAAGTGATGGTTGTTGATTAGAGAAACTCCCACAACAGTATTATATTGTATTTTTATATACGTTCCAAAGTTTATATTGTATCTTTGCATACATCCAGAGTTACTATTGTATTTCTAAATACACGGAGTTGTTATCCATGTTTTAAAAAGCTTTTCTTTATATTGCACTTGTTTATACTGCTTTATATTGAAATGAGTTGAGTTGAGACCAGGTTTGTTCTTCAGTTCCTTTCAAGTTAATGTCTTGTTTTAGAATTCCCCTCGCATGCTCGTACATTCAATATACTGATGTTATTTGGCCTGCATCTTTTTATGATGCAGATACAGGTAACGAGGATCAACATCCAGCGCATCGTTGATTCTAGTTGAGCTTCAGAGTTGTTGGTGAGCCTCGTTGCTTCCGGAGGATCCCTTTTATTACTTTCAGTATTATAGTTCATTAGGATATCGTGAGTCTTTTCTCGACATCCATCTCAGTTATTAGAGGCTTCATAGATAGTCAATCAGTTAGTTTATTTATCACTATTTTATTATTGGCTTATGTTTTGAGACTTGAGTTGCCATCTTGGGTAGCTTGAATGTTTCTTTTAAGACATTCTAAGTTATTTCATAAGTTCTTAGTTGAGACTATTTCTTGTGTTTAAGTCTTCCGCTGAGTAAGTAAGCCAGACCAAGGGTTCGCTAGGGGCCAGAAATAGTTCTCGAGTGCCAGTCCCTCCCAGGATGTAAGCTTGGGGTGTGACACTCAATGTGTTTGGATGCTTAGTCTATGTTTCTACTTTGGCTTCTCATAGGGGTAAATTTGAACCTAGAGCTAAACCTTGTGTCTTTCTTGGTTATCCTGCCACTCAAAAATGTTTCAAATGTTTGGATTTGGACACTAGGAAGATTATTATATCTAGGGATGTTTGTTTCCATAAGGATGTATTTCCTTTTGCATCTTTTTCTACCACTCCAGATTCCATTTTCTCGATTACATCTCCTTTTAGTTTTGATAGTGATCATGTTTCACCAATCATATCTTAATCTCCTTCTATTGTACCTCATCTTTCTGATTCTCTTCATCTCCCTGAACCACTTATGTCTCCTTCTATTCTTCCCTCATTTTCTCATTCTCCTCATCCTCACCCTTCTTCTGTTACAGCTCCTCGGAGATCTACAAGGGTATCTAAGAAGCCAGTTTATTTGAATGACTATATCTGTAACAATCTCATATTTACCCATGTTACTACTGCTTGTTTTGCCACACCTGTTCTACCCCATCTTACTCATTTACATTTTTATTCTCCAACAATCAGAATATGTTCAATTCCATTTCTCAAATTTCAGAACCTACAAGTTTTACCCAGGCTGTTGATCATCCTAGTTGGAGGAAAACTATGCTCAAAGAACTGGCAGCTTTGGAACAGAACCAAACATGGGAAGTTGTTGTTCTGCTAGCTGGTAAGAAGGCATTGCCTTGTAAATGGGTTTACAAGGTGAAACATTTTTCAGATTGGAGTGTGGAAAGGCTTAAGGCTAGGTTGGTCATTAGGTGAGATGCTCAAAGAGAAGGGGTTGACTATCACGAGACATTCTCTCCCGTGGTCAAAATCACTACTATTTGATGTCTCCTTATTGTGGCAGTAAAAAATCAATGGCTTATATTTCAGCTAGATGTCAATAATGCCTTTTTACATGGGGTTTACATGAGGAGGTTTACATGAAATTTTCCATGGGTGTGACTTCTCCAAGTCCCCAACATGTCTGTAAACTCAAAAGTCTATTTATGGTTCAAAACAAGCTTCACAGCAATGGTATGCTCGACTTGTAGGTGTATTAAATTTTAAAGGGTATTATTCTTCACTAAATGATTATTCACTTTTTTCTAAGGTATCTGGACCTCATGTTACTCTATTGGCAGTCTATGTGGATGATATTGTCATCACATGCAATAATTCACAGGAAATATCAGATATTAAGCAGTTCTTACATTCTGAGTTTTGCATCAAAGATTTGGGAATTCTACACTATTTTTTGGGTATTGAAATTTTACCAGAGAAACACGGGTTAATCATGAGTCAGAGAAAATTTACCTTTGATTTGCTCACCGAATATAATTGTTCTCATTTGGGAAATGTGTCTTCCCCTTTAAATCCTTCTATTAAACTTGGATCTGACTCTGGACCTCTACTTGACGACCCTTTCATTTACAGGCGTCTTGTTGGGAAGTTGAACTATTTGACTCACACACGTCCAGATCTTTATTTCCCTGTGTTGATCCTCAGTCAATATTTGCAATCTACCAAACTTGCTCATTATTCAGTTGCATTTCGAGTCCTCCGTTATCTCAAAGACAATCCTGGTCAGGGTCTTTTTTTGAACTCTGACCCTTCTATTTCCCTTTTTGCTTTTTGTGATGCTGATTGGACCTCTTGCCCCGATTCTCGTCATTCTATTTCTGGTTTCTTTATTTGTTTAGGGGGTTCACCTATTTCTTGGAAATCAAAGAAACAAGCTTCCGTATATTTATCTTTAGCCGAGGCAGAATATAGATATGTGCATCGTGTTACAACTGAAATCACTTGGTTATATCGTCTTCTTACCGATCTTTCTGTGCACCGCCCTTACCTGTTCCTGTTCACTCTGATAGTCAGTCAGCACTTCATATTGCTCGCAATCCAGTGTTTCACGAACGCACTAAACATGTGGAATTAGATTGCCATTTTGTCAGGCAACAATTCCTCTCCGGTCTGATTTCCCTCACTTTCGTCCCTTCTCTCAAGCAACTCGCTGATTTCTTTACCAAACCCCTTTCCGGTGTTTCTCATAGATCTGCTTTACACAAGTTGGGTGTCACTTCTCTCCCCTCCAACTTGAGGGGGGATATTGGAGCACAAACCGATCAACGAAGAAATGAGGAAGATGATATGAAAAAAAAAAAAAGAACAGATAAAGTGAAAAAGAATAAAACATAAAATTTCCTCTACTATTCTTATCTTCTTCATTTCTGTTAATCCCTAATTACTTGTCCACTTTTAAATTGACACACTTATTAAGAAAACAATGATTGACATAATGAGTTTATCATTTTATCTCTCTTAATTAAGAAGGGGTGAATTAAAAACATAAGATTTTCAAGAAGTTCTACCTTTTTTCAAAGTAATTAATTGAGGGTATAATAGGTAAAAAGAATTTGTCTTTTCTTGATTTGTCAAAATGGACAAGTAATTATGGAGAACTAAAAAAAAAAGTGGACAAGTAATTAGGGACAGAGGGAGTAATAAATTTATCTCGTTTAAGGCATCATGATTTGTTTGCATTTAACGGAGGTCTAAATTTGAATAATTAAAATCTTAAATTATTAAGTGTACTTATTTAAATCAAGATTTAAATACTTATCTGATCTGACTATACATTTATCATAATAATGCAAGTAAATATGAGTTATTAATGCTGAATTTGATCTATATTTTTTTCAAATTATCTCAATTTTACAAAGTCAAACACCATTTATATTAATATAATCTCAATTTTACAAAGTCAAACACCATTTAATAATTAAGAGCCCATTTGGATTGGCTGAAAAGTTGGTCAAACCCACTTTTAAATTAATCTTTGACTTCTGGAAGTATTTGACAAATATAAAAAATAACTTAAAATAAGTCAAAAATGATTTAAAATAAGTTACGAAGTGTTTGGCAATGTAAAAAATGACTTAAAATAAGTCAGAAACCAAAAGTAGGTTTCCCCCTACTTTTTATTTTTTGACTTAAAAATCATTTCAGTTTAACTTAAAAACTACTTTTTTTAAGCCAATCCAAACGGGCTCTAAGTCACCTAAATTTTACAATTGAGCTATAAAAACTACCTAAAGAAGAGAATCTGCTACAATTGCAAGAAATCAACAATAAGTTCCAATTACATCATGACCAAAAGTTTTTTCATTTTACTCATAATTTCTTCATATATTATCAACGCTTATCAAGTTTTAGCTCGTGATGATATTTTTACTGAGGTTCATATCATTGATGGTCTTCCAAATAATGATATATCTATAAAGTAGGGGTGTACAAAACCGAACCGAAAACTGAACCAAACCGCAAACTGAGTCAATCCGGAAAAAAAACCCAACTAGTGGTTTGGTTTGACTTGGTTTGGTTTTGAAAAAAAAAAACCGACTATATTTGGGTTGATTTGGTTTTAACTAAAAAAACCAACCCGAAACCAAACCAACCCGACATTATATATATATTTTTAAAATTTTATTTTATACATAAAAATATTTACTTTGATATAATTTTTAAATATTTCTTATACTTTTTCATAGTTTTTATCTTTTAATATATTATTTCAAGTTTGAAACTTAGAATTATGAATGAGCCAATAAAGATTATA
>JAJOOR010022782.1:0-21465 GCA_036250505.1 Solanum acaule | reverse complement strand
ATCAAAAGCTTTTACATCTTTTAATTGACTATTCCAAGGTGTGCTTGCATGAGAAGTAGAATGACTCAAATTTTTCATATACATTAAACGATCAATGAAACGTGTAACTGTTTCAATATCAATTGAGATTAAGTTGAGTCTCCTAGGATTACAACTCCATAGCAAAGCATCCACAAAAGTTGGGCACTCTATAATTTCATCCATCAGTAGCATATTGAGATTTAAAACGTCCACCCCTCCACTAGAACCTATGTGGTCCATTTACAAATCTGTCATGTTGATCTCATCGCATTTGAATAAACAAAGGCTAACTTCAGACCAAGAGGATGAATTTGATAGGAACTTCCTCAACTTACAAAACCATGCCGTATTTAATCTGGAGATGCAATGAAGAATGATTTTTGAGTTCTCCAATTGGCTTGACTCTCTTACAATGTTGAGTTCAGGAATTTCATTCCCTGTATAGTCAAGTGATACCAAATCTGGAGCATCAATCTCCCATATCCCGCAATATTGATGAATCTTCAAGACCTTCAGGGAATCCGACTTGATCTTTATAAGCTTCATAGTCAACCCCGAACAATACTCAAGTATGAAAGAGACAATAAAGGGACAGCTATTAAGTAGAGTCTGAAGCATGTTTTCATCTAATGTTACATAAGATAGAGAAATCTTTCTCAGAGAATTGCTACTCACAACCCCACTAGATAATGAAACAGGCATAAGAGTACAATCGTGCAGAACCAATTCTCTTAAAGATTTTGCTGTCAAGATTGTTAAAATAGGCGCCGAGTATGCTGTAAAGTGAAGTACAAGTTGTTTTACACCATTCTGAAGTGCAATGAGAAGCCACTTATCAATCAGAGGGAAGAGTTGGGGAGAATCAGCAAAAATCTCTGATAATTCAAACTTTTGTATAGGAATTTTCCTCTTCCCATATCTCTCCATGGTTGTGGCCACTATATTTATATGCGCTTCCCAGCCTCGCCAACAATTACAAAGAATTCCAAGTTGGGAAGAGTCTACCACGCTTGTAGCCATGTTTTCGAGAGAATGCTCATCTTGGTTGCTTCTTTAAAACTAATCAAACAGAGTATTTTTTGAATGAGACATTCCGGCAATAAATCAGCCATGGTTGTACGGTGAAGTATCAGAACCCTAATTCCGGCAAAAGTTATACGGCACTATAAAAAAAGGGCATGTCGTCTCTATTTGCAAATTCTTTTGGTTACCCAAATAAATGGTTCAATGTATTTTTAGATGAGCAAAAATAGGGGAAAATATATTTGTTTTTTCCTTCTTTTTTTTTTCACAGTAGTATCCTTAAAACTAAGAATTTAAATATTATATAATTTCTTATTAGTTACTGAATATCCCTTAAATTAAGGATCCAGTTATTTATGTTATCCCTTTTTATTTGGAGCAACTTTTAATTAAACGAATCTGATTATATTTTCTTTAAATTTATTTGTCCTTTGTTTTTTTTGCAAAATAATTGATTTGTTTTCCTATAAAAAGGTTTTCTCTTTAGCTTCATACAATATATCATAATTTGTAGAGTCGTCAATATGGGCCAAGACCAGTTGGGTCGGTCTGGCCTAATCCGTAATTTGATAGGGTTGGATTAAGATTTTTGGAGCTCATTTAAGAAAAGGACTTTTTAGTCCAGTCTAAATAAGTCTGCTGATTTGTGAGACTTGAGAAATATGGATAGGACTAACCCGTGGATCAAATAAAAAATATTTAATAATAAAAATAAAATAGAGTGTTTCTTACTCGTAGGTGATCAGTGTTTCTTAGTTCTTACTCTTATTCTTTAAATTTGATTGAATTATATCAAATGAAACTAAATTCAAAAATAGTATATTCTTATATTAATTAGGAATAGAATATTATACAACAACTAGTAAAATTATCCATGCCTCGCGCGAGAACTTAATATCACAGAATTTATAAAATAATACTTAAAAACTATCGGTCGTTAAAACTAAAACACTATATTATCTTTACATATAAGATTACGTTGTAATGAACATTAATAATGTAAAGAAAAATAATTTATAATATCTTATCATTTATCCTTCAATTAATAATTTTTCTAGTGCGTGTTAACTGCTTCACCAAAAGGATTGTTAGCCTTATAAAAATGTTGCAATTTTAGAAACATGAGCAATTAAAAGGGAAAAAGATGAACAACATAATTTGCTTTAATTACTTGTTCATTTGGTATTAATAGAGGCTAATTACTAGGCCAGTTTATGAAGGAAGGTAGTAAGTGTTAAATTTGACAAGATTCAAAGATGAATTAATGTGAAGATTTGGTAGGGAGATAATTCTTCAATATTGGACAAAAGTCAAGATAGTAATTTGTAGGTGAAATTTAGGTAAATCATAAAATGGTTTCACAAGTTAAACCTTGACATTTTGACACAATGTGATGTCATGGATGACATCAATAGGAAGAATTCACTCCTATAAATAGGTAGCTCCTAATTCATTTGTAACACACCTCTCACTTGCCTTCTCATCTTCTAAGTCATTTGTTCTTTTTTCTCTCTTGTACTGTTTTACTTGTACTCTTTTGGAGTGAAATAAATATTGGTTGGTTGTGTCCGAGGAGTAGGCAAAAGAAACCAAATTTTTGCCGAACCTCGCAAATTCCTAGTGTTCCTTTTACAATTGGTATCAGAGCAAAGGTATTATCTGAGTATGCTTTGTGGTTGCAGCACAGTCTGAACTTCCACATCAGAAAAGATTTATTTTGGTCTTTGTAATTTTAGCTAGTAAATAGTATTTGTAGCAAAAATGGGAGACAAGAAAAATAATGAGTCCACATCGAATGTCAATAATACGTCATCATTGGCGTCTTCGCTTATGACAAGAATTGTGTCAAATGTGAAATTTGCAGTTGAAATTTTTGACGGGTCAGGACATTTCGGAATGTGGCAAGGCGAGGTCCTTGATGTCCTTTTTCAACAAGGGCTAGCTATTGCCATAGAAGAAACGAAATCAGACAGTGTAGGAAAAGAAGATTAGAAGATTATCAACCGTGTTGCTTGCGGTACCATTCGATCTTACCTTGTAAGAGAACAAAAGTATCCATACACAAAGGAAACATCTGCAAATAAATTATGGAATTCATTGGAGGAGAAATTCTTGAAGAAAAATAGTCAAAATAAACTTTACATGAAAAGAAGATTGTTACGCTTCACTTATATTCCTGGGAGCACAATGAATGATCACATCACCAGCTTTAATAAGTTGGCAATAGATTTGCGGAATATGAACGTGACTTTTACGGATGGAGATATGGCCTTAATGTTGTTAAGTTCACTTCCCGATGAGTTTAAGCATCTTGAAACTACTCTATTGCATGGAAATGATGAAGTATCTCTCAAAGAAGTTTGTTCTGCCTTATATAGTTATGAACAAAGAAAGAGAGAAAAACAAAAAGGCGGAGAAGAAGAATCTCTGATTGTAAAAGGTCATTCTCAAAATCATATGAGAACGAAGAAAGGGGGATCCAAGTCAAGATCTAGACTCAGCAAATATCTCAAAATCATGTAGGGAAATCTTGATCGCAAAAGCAAGGGAGATGAGACCCAGACTCTCGTGTAAGCGAAGGACATGTTTGGAATCGCGACCTTCGCAAAAGCGAAGGCCGAGTTTTTCTGGGGTTCACTTTTCCGAACCAGAGGTAGCTTTTGAGACATCAGGGAGAGTTTATGCTTGCCATTTTGGGGTTTTACCCCATTTTTCCCTATTTTGAGTTTTGAAATATACTTGAAGGCAATTTTGAAGAGATTTCTTGTGCTAAATCATTTGGATAAATCTTTGTGACCCTAAAACTTCAATTCCATTTTATCATTTATAGATTTTAACATCAAAACTTGAGATTTTGATTGGCAAATGGAAATTATTTTCAAGAGCTTGAAGTCTAAAGTAAATGGTGATTGTGAACTGATTTTAATTCCTTTTTTGAAATGGTTTTCACCAACGAGTTCCAAATGCCTTGGGTAATGTTTTCAAATGAAGATTTTGGATTCAAACTTCATTTTTGAAATTGGCTTCTTGAGTTGATATGGCCCTTTTTTCAAAATGTATGATTTGGGTGTTGTTATTTCCCGAAGCTTATTGTGATTACTTGATTGAATTAGGTTGTGTGGCTTTGGAGATTGTTGAGAAAGGAAAGACTCAAGTCTTGGATTGACTTTTGATTGAATTGAGGCAAGTGATCGTAAAATTTGTAGAATCTTGTATTTTCCTTCATTGTGTGTGTTGGGGAGTAATGAAAATAGGGCGATGAATCCATTTATTCCACTTGATTAATCTTAATAAATAAAAATGGGATTAATGAAAAAGGCAACATGTTGATCATAATGCTTTGTGAATTCCCTTGTTGGGGACCCTAAGTTGTCGACTGATGAAATGTTTTGATGGCATTATGTTGGACTTGAATTGCTTGAGTTGTTGTCTTTTCTTTATGGTGTAAAATTACTTATTTGCATTGATTTCTTTTCACTTTGATGAGACATGTGATGATTAGGCCAAAGGAAAATGGTTATGGTAAGTGATATGATATAAACACGAAGGGAAATGGTTCCAGATAGTGATGTTGTGCCAAAGGGAAATGTTTTTGGCAAGTGATATGATATAAAGATGAAGGGAAATGGATCCAACAAGTGCTACTATATAAAGCCGATGGGAAATGGTTCCGGCTAGTGATATTGTGCCGATGAGAAATGGTTCCGGCTAGTGATATTGTGTCGATGGGAAATGGTGGGAAATGGTTCTGACAAGAGTATGATTATTGTGATTTGATGCATTTGACACTTGTGATTGATCTACTTGACACTTGTGATTGTTCTACTTGACACTTATGATTGATCTACTTGATACTTGTGAATGATCTACTTGATACTTGTGATTGACATACTTGAAACTTGTTGGTTGTTGAATTGTGATTGTCAAGCCTTGTGAACTGTGTATTGTAAAACTATTAGGTTGGTCTGATTTCTATACAGTTTGTAGTTGAGGAGGTTCAGTTGGGATGAAAGGAGTACTCATATTCATGCCTAGTTTTACTTTGTTTAGTAGGTTGCTTGTTGAGTACCATGTTGTTTGGTACTCACTCCTTGCTTCTACATTTTTGTAGGTTTTGACCCTAGATCCTTGTGATTGCTCTTCTTCTATTTTTGAGGCTTTCGAAGGACTTTGAGAGGTAGCTATTTGTCATTCCTGCGGGGCCTCTTGTTCTTTATCTTAGCTTTTGTTCAATTCTAGATACAAAGACATTGAGACTTGTACTTATCTTTCAATTCTTTTTTTTTTTATATTAGTGGCTTGTACACGTGACAACCAGGTTTTGGGGGTTATATTAGAATGACTAAGTTTTTCGTCTTATGTTATTCTTGTTTTACTTTCTGCATTTCTTTCGTGTTGTTGGGTTGAGGCTGACTTGTCTTAGTCGGAATAGACGAGTGTCATCACGTCCATTTTTAGGTTGTGACACCATCATAACCATACTTTACAGAAAAAGTATATGAATGATAATCTTACTGAAGGTGGTACCTTATGATCCACTTTTTCATAATGTCTACTACCTAGTTTAAATAAAATTTTGTATGATTCAATTAAAAAGTTCCATATAGATACAAGGTCTTTAACGACCTAAAATCAAGCACAAAAATAAAGATCTTATCAATAGATTTGGTTACACAATATCGAAAACTAATTAATTAATTAGAAAAATCTTTACTATGTTTAAATATGGAAATATTATACTTCTAACATTAGCCTAATACTACCCCAAAACAATGTAGTACACATTTGAAAGAAAATTTAATATCATATTTATTCATCCGATAGCAAAAAAAAGGGGGGAATATCCAAAATAGGTTTGTTTGAAATTTTCATATGAAGATGTATATGTAAGAAGACTTCGACAGTACGTAGTCTAACAAAGTCATTGTTGCCATTCTCCATCCTTCCACCACATCTCAATACTGATATCCTCTTAAGGCTTTCAGTAAATTTTGTCTTGCAAATCAGGTCAGTTTCAAAATCTTGTCTCGCTTTCACATCTACTCCTGAATTTATCGAGGCCCATCTTAGTGTATCTGTTGACCATAAGCTTTCGTTGAGGTTTAATCAAACCAACTACAATCTAAAGGGATGTTCTCTTACATCCTTACTAAATAGCTCTGTTTCAGAGGCATCAGACTTGGATTATCCCATGAAAACATCTTTTTGGGATATTGTGGGTTCAGTCAATGGACTGATTTGTCTTTCTAATAATAGGGAAAAAACATTTGTGTCTATTGAATCCATCAATTAGAAAGCATAGAAAATTGCCTAATTTTATAACTAATATAAGGGATGTAGCTCGTTTCAGTTATGGTTTTGGATATGATGAATTTCATGATGACTATAAGGTAGTGGCATGTGTTGACTATCATGGGAGTTTGTCTTCCGTTAAGGTCGAGGTCAAAATATATAGTCTAAAGGGTGATTGTTGGAAAAGTATCCATTTCCCTCAGGATTGGGTGCAATTCTTTAATTGTGGTAAATTTGTGAATGGGAAGCTTCATTGGGATAATATTAATGGTCCTTTGTTGCAAAAGGGTTGGAACATCATTTCTCTTGATTTGACTGATGAGAAATGGGAAAAGGTGGAGCAGCCTTGCTATGGTGAAGAAGATGGTGTTTTGGTGTTGGGAGTATTGGGAAATAATCTTTTTGTCACATGTAATGGCAATTATCAAGGAACTGGCCTAGATGTCTGAGTTATGAAGAAGATGTTTACCTTCAACTATCCTCATCCTCGTGTGATGTTTGTGTTTAATCCACCCCTTTTAATATCAAATAAATATCAAATTTTGTTCATGTATGGAAACACTTTCTTGTTGTACAATCTGAAGGATGAATCAATCACATATCCAAAATTGACTACATTTGCATCTAATCTTGTTTATGTGGAGTCAATTTACCTTGAGAGCCTAGTTTCTCCGGTTTTACAAAATGTTCACGGACACAACAACAATGAAGGGTGCGAAAGCTCAGCTGGACTTAATTGTGTAAGTAGATCTACATTGCTTTTACTTGTCATGGGACATATCAGTACGGTGCCTTTATAACTGATTTATATTATTGAACTTTCAGGAGTTGAAATGTGATGTTAGAAACAATTGATTCACGCCCCCATACTGATTGCAGATATCAAAATAACAAGGCGTGGTTTTTCCCTGTTCTCAACGTTCGTTATGATATGCTAATGTTATTTCCATGTTGAGATTGATCTGGGTAGAAGCTAATGTCAAATTTGTTAGGTTGTTTCTTCAATATTTAGTCGTGATTTGTTCAATTTGTAATACTTTAATTAGTTTTAGAGTTTGTGGAACTCTGTTTATTTGAGTTGTTTTTGAAAAAAAAAAAAATGTTTGCAAACTCCATGTATCACAGCTTTAGAAAAAAGTCAAACAATCAGAGTTTGCAAGAGCTCAAAAGAACAGCAAG
The DNA here is from genome assembly GCA_036250505.1 of Solanum acaule. Classification (NCBI taxonomy): domain Eukaryota; kingdom Viridiplantae; phylum Streptophyta; class Magnoliopsida; order Solanales; family Solanaceae; genus Solanum; species Solanum acaule. The sequence goes on along the minus strand of JAJOOR010022782.1, from coordinate 13,950 downwards.
AATATAATTGAGAATGAAACAGGAATTCTTAAGAAACGAGCTATCTTCCAACTAAATCCAAAGGGCCTTTATACTCTTCAATTTTTTTCGTAACAATTGTGAAAAAGACCAATACAAGCTAAAGAGCACCCAATCTCATAACCATGTTCTAGGAAGGGTGTCAAAAGGATTACGCCTCCAATAAAAAGCAGAATCTAAGTACACACAAAGCAGTGCAAGATAGTCACTTGTAATTGAATACTTACCACTGGCAGTAAGGAGGAACTGCCCCTGTGCATACCGTTCAGTGAATTGATCTTCCTCCAAAATCAGCTGTGCTGTCCAGAGGAGCTTTTTGTGTTTACTCGGTAACTTTTTTAATTCGCACCATAGATACCCTTCACTAAATCCTGAGAAAATGACAAGGAGGTAGTTGACAAATAAATTTTAAATACACCCAACACTTTTCAACATCCTCATCTCTGTCTTTATCTGATGCTTCAGTGGTCAACTCAAATAGAGTGTGCATGTAACATTCAAGCAGCTCGTAATATGTCGATGTCAATAGTAGAAAGCAATTACTCGGTGGAATGCTATCCTCAATCTTCAAAAAAAAATTTTACTCGGTGGAATGATATCCTCGTTGACTCATCCAAACTTGAAATTCACATTTGGTTCTTCTTATGAAAATATGGTCAAATTTATGGAGAGATACAGGGACGGAAAAATTCCTATTGACAAGTTTGAATTTATCAACATTGCAATATCTCAGGGTTATCTTTCCTCTTTAATTGATAAGTGTCTTGGCATTGCTCTTCAGAATGGTGTAAAAGATGTAGACTATAAAGATTTTACATATCTATTATCATACCCCTTCCCTATTTTTAAATTCATTAAGAGAACTGGTTCTCACCTATTGTGATATTTCATTATCTGATATTCATGTGGTGAGTTGTCATTCTTTGAGAAAGCTTTCTCTATCTAAAGTAACTTTAGACGACAACATGCTACAAACTCTACTCTCCAACACTTGTCTTATTTTAGTTCTTATTCTTTGGAAGAATTGGCTATTGTTGAATGTCACAATCTGAAAACTTTAGAGGTGTCATTTATATGTGCTGGATTTATCGAGCGCCTTATCTCTTGATCTCAATTCCTTGAGAGTTTGATATTAGATGGCGTTGCTTCACTAGGTGTTAACATTTGCAGGGGTACTAAATCCTTAAGGGCCTTGAAGATTCAAAATTGTCCGAACATAGGAGTGATTGATGCTCCAAATTTGGTATCACTCGAGTATGAAGGATATTGTATTCCGCAGCTTAAATTTGCAAAAGAATCAAGCAAATTGAAGAACTTAATTCTTGATTCTTGTTTGTACGATTTGGATGCTGAGTGGTTTTGTCGTTTGAGGGAATTTCTATCAAACTCAATCTCTTGCTCTCAAGTTTCACTTCATATTGCCAAATTCAGTTAGATCAATAGGAAGCATTTGAAACAACACCATAGAGTTGCTACCTCCAAAGTGGACGTTTTGGATGCAAATATAAAGTCACAGGATTCTCCAACATTTGTGGATGCTTTGTTATGGAGTTGTCATCCTAGGAAACTCAACATATCATCAACAGTCAAAATGATTATATATTTCATCGATCGGTTAATGTATATGAAGAATTCGAGTCATTCTACTTCTCATGGAAGCAAGCCTCAATTTGGTCAATTAAAAGAAGTAAAAGCCTACAAATTTGATGGGAAATATGAGAGCTGGCATCCTGTGGAACTCATAATCGGGGAGTCAAAAACAATGAACCTTGAAAAAATGGAGAAATTTTATTTTTTATTAGATTGGTTGATAAATTTTATTTTTTATTAGATTGGTGATGCAATTTATTTTATTGCAAATTGAATACATTTATTGCAGAATTATTTTTTGTCTTTTTGACTTATAGATGTTGTTCTACTTGGTAAATTATACGTTGTGCTTGATATTTCTCTCTTGTTAGTCTGCACGACCTAATGATTTACTAACTTAACTTTTCGTTTAAGTGTGAAACAGGTTGCCTAATGTGTTCTAGCAAAGCAGTAAGGACAGTAAGTAAAAAATATAATATTTTTACGTGAAAAACACCCGGCTCAAAAAGTGTAAAAAACGACGACCTATTCCCCTACAGGATATAACTTCAATTTCACTAAATCACTAAGCCTCCACAAAAAACAGATCACAAGCCTATGTAACCTAAGCAATTATGAATTATAATTCCCAAACTTCAACACAAACCTCCCAAGGTATGTGTTCCCAACTCTTTGAGTTATCACAACCTAAAGACAACACACCTAATTGAGTTTATAACTCACTGAACTAAGATTACATCAAACTTAATCACAAAGAAAAACTCCTAACAGACTATGTGTTCCTTCAGTTCTAACAGACCAGGTTTTTCGTTGTGTTCCTTCTATGTGTACCTTCAGTTCGTTGGTAGCACTTGCGAAGTCAATTTTTCAATTGCTCTTTTTTTCTCTGTAAGTGCATAAGTATTATGGATGACTTCACCTCTATTTAAGCACAATTCTTCATAGAGTTATTATTCACTTCAAACTTCTCATTGACTTGAACTCTTTTGACTTAAGAGTTCTACTTCAAGTATGACTCATTCATCAATTCAAACTTCTTTCTTCTTTAGACTCCTTCAAATTACATTCATTGATTCTTCTGTATTGTAGTCGAACTACAACTCTTCAATTCAGGAGTAACTTGAAGAGTTCTACTTCAAGTAATGCTCCTTCTTCTTAAAGTAAAACTCCGTACCTCTTTAGACTCCTTCTTCAAATCAAACTCATTGATTTTTTTTCTTCAATTCATCACTAGTTTGATTCCTTGCATTTTGTATGAAATTAACATTATCCATTTCTTTATTTCTGCACTCTCACTACAAAAAAAGTGTGAATTACATGGGGATTTTCTTGGGGATTAGTATTAAAATCCACATGAAACTTATTTTCCTGCAAATTTTCATACTAATCCCCACGAAAATCTCCATATAATTCATACTTTTCTTGTAGTGTCTTATCTATTTATTTTGAAAGCTTTTCCGAATTCAACTGCTCGTGACTGTGTACCTTTAGACCATGTTAACTGACGTGTTTCATCTTTCTTTGTCATAAATCCCAACATCTCTATATGTCAAAATATTCATATATTTGTCTTAGATATTTTAGCTATCTGCAATCTATCTGTATAGAGCTTGACAACCATTCTTTCGAGTAAAATTTCGCCCTCAGTCACTTTCTCCCATCAAGGTGCTATCTCCTCAGATTCAAACATTCTTTCGAGTTTCTATGATACATATTCTTCAATTAATTTTAAATTCACCCAACCTTTTTCAGCAAGAAGGTAACATTTCAAGTAACTTGTCAGATATCCTTATTTTAAATAAGGAAATTAATAGTATAACGCAACATGGACACTACATGTGAATATTCTCTCAGAATTTAATTAGGATTATAACTCTGTTAACAAAAAATGTCTCTGGGAAAATGTGTGAATTTAATTAGCATCATAACTCTGTTAACAAAAAAATGTCTCTAGGGAAAATGTCTAAAATTAATTAGCATCACAACTCTATTTACCTAAAATAGGATATTATTGAATATTTCGGATTTTCGGTATTCCGCCTCTATAGCCCATCAAAAGCAGTTTTCCAAAAATTCATTGAGAAATTCAGAATTGCTTTCTTGATAGCCCAGCGCAGATAAAATTGTGATAATTTTTTTTAAGGGATAAGGCATAAATACCCCCTAAACTATGACCGAAATCTCAGAGACACACCTTAACTAAACTAAAGTCCTATTACCCCTGAACTCATTTTTTTTGTAGTTTTGTACACCTTTTGTCTTACGTGGCACACTCCGTGACTCCACGCAATTGAGGCGCGTGGAAGATATTTGGATGCCATGTAAGCCAAAAAGGTGTACAAATTTACAAAAAAAATGGGTTCGGGGTAATAGGACATTAGTTTAGTTAAAGTGTGTCTCGCGATTTTGGTCATAATTTAAGGAGTACTTGTACCTTTCCCATTTTTTTAATGAAGAATTAATAGGTAGCTTCAACCCATAATTATAATTATTATTAAGAGTAGTAAAAAGAAGTGGGTCAACCTATATTTTTCTGATTTGTCTCGCTTCAATTACAGAAAAATATAGTATTAGGGCAGATTTTTATTTCCGAAAAGAAGCAGGTCTCATTGAGGATTTCACAGGCAGGGTAGAAAGCTATCACATCAGATTTTCATTGCCAGGTATTGAGATTTCTTTGGCTTGAAAAAAATAAATAAACAAGATCAGCAGTAAGGATGCAAAATTCTCAGAAAATTATTGGTCGGTAGTTAATGTCTATGTTTTGCAGCTTCTACGCATTACTTCTTACAAATTTTGGGTTTTCACCTTAATTTGTTTATACACAGTTCTACTACTATTTTGGAGTTGGAGCATTAAGATATTTAATAGAATTTTCATCAACTAAGTTTGAACAGTAGGGTTAAAATATTTTCTACTTATAATACATGCTTTTAAGGGGAGATATTAAAGTTTATCTCTAAACTTGCAAGTTAATAAATAATGGCATGAATTAGCTTTTTCCCAAATGAGAATGACATAAATGAGCTTTTTGTTAAAGTTTGATGATATATTTGAGCATTTTCTCTTTATTATAATGAAAATAGATTTATTTAAACTTTGTAATGAAAACAAATCCTATTCCTAAGATTTCTCTCTCTTGGATTCTCCAAATATTGATATGTTAGGGAAAAAAACTAGTGATATAAATGATAGATATTTTCTTAATACAATTAGGGTTGTTCATGGTTATGGTTAAAAAATCAACCCGAACCACAATCTGAACCAAACCGATTAAAAAAATCGATATTTGGTTTATTATGGTTAGGTTAGGTTTTACATTTTGAAAAATCGATACTATTTGGTTTGATTTTGGTTTTACTAAAAAATAACTGCAAAAATAACCAAACCGAACTGATAAATTAGATATATAAATTTTATAATTATTTATATATTATTCATAAATAAAATATAAATATTTTGTTAAATTTCAAGTAACTTAAGTCATTAACTTTACCATTTTCTCAAGCCCAACATGTAAATTTTAGTCCATCTATTACAATCACAAGTCCAAGTCTATCAAAATTCATTACTTTAGTCTTTACCTACCATACCTTTCATAAGATAGTTACAACTTCTCTTAATTGAATCACTTTGTTCGTGTAATGATAACTTTAATATTGTTTAATTGCTTAATTGAACCAACAATAGCTTTTCAGTGGATTGTTCATGTACTAGGTGTTTGTGTCTATCAAGATATGTATGTCCTCAAAAATTTATTACTTTCAAACTGAAAAAATCAGAAAAACTGAACCAAACCGTCAATAACCAAAACGATGGTTATTTTTTTCATTTCGTTTGGTTTGGTTTTAGAAATTTAAAAAATCGACTAGATTGATTTGGTTTTGATTTTAACCAATAACCGATCCAAACCGAACCACGGACACCCCTAAATACAGTATACTTAAGTGATTTCCCCTTTGATACGAAGGCAACAGCATGCCTTAGCTTGCTTTGACTTTTCCTTTTTCCTTTTTCTTTAGATAAAAAATTCATAATTAATTTATTTCAATATGAAAATTTAAAGTGAAAGAGATTTGTCTGTTAAGTAACTTTCATTGAAATTTCCACAACATTAATAACTTTAGGTGCAAGAAAAGGAATATTTGGAGGTACACTGCGTCAAAAACTTGGTGCTTACGCCTTCAATGTCTAAATCAAGCATAAGGATTTGCTGGTTCTTGAACCAAAACACACTTTGATTTGTTTTGTTTTTATCTATTTTTTCTTTTGCAAGCTTTGGAAGTTTTAATCGATTTGAGTGATGTAGCTTTCTTTGAAATTTCTATAGCAAAAACTTGTACATTGACTTGAGAATAACAAACTTTGATTTCCCTATTTCTTTTTTCAGTTGCTATCAAATCTAACATGGGTCAAGGTGGAATTTGGAACTAGTTACATTGTGGAATAAAACTGATTTATGATTTGATATGAAGGCAGCAGTACTTGCTTGACTTTTCCCCTTTCCTTTGTCACGATAAAAAAATGGACGTGATGACACTTGTTTATTCTCATCAAGACAAGTCAGCCTCAACCCAACAACACGAAAGAAATGCGGAAAGTAAGCAAGAATTAACATAAAAGAGGAAAACTTATTCAGTCTAATATAATCCACAAAATCCGGTTGTCACATGTACAAGCCACTAATGTATTATAAAGTTCGGAATTGAAAGATAATTACAAGTCCCAATGTTTTTGTTTTTAAAATAGAACAAAGCATAAAATAAGGAACAAGAAGGTCAGCTGGAATAACAAGCAGCTACCTCTCAATGTATTCTCAAAAAGCCTCATATGTAACTAGAAGAAGAAAAATCACACGGATCCAGGCTTGAAACCTACACGAGTGTAGAAACATGGATTGAGTACCAACCAATGCGGAACTCAGCAACCAAATAAGCAAGGCAAAACTAGCTATTATACGAGTAATCATTTCATCCTAACCGAACCTCCTCAAACTACAACCTCCATAGAAATCAGCCCAACATACAATTTCACAATACATAGTTCACAAGGCTTAACAGTTACAGTCCAACGATCACAGTTCAACAATCGACAAGCATGGAGTATAACAATCACAAGTGTCAAGTGTAGATCAATCACAAGTATCAAGTAGATCAATCACAAGCATCAAGTTCATCAAATCACAATAATCACGTTCGACACAATGTCACTAGTCATAACCATTTAATTCTCATCGATTTTATATAGTATCATTTATCAAAACTATTTTCATTCGGTACAATATCACTATCGGAACCATTTTCCTTCGGCTTTATATCACATCACTAGCCGGAACCATTGTCCTTCAGCATAATAACACATGTCTCATCACGGTGCACAACAATCAATGAAAATAAGCAATTTCACACCATAAGGAAGAGACAACAACTCAAGCCATTCAAATCCACAATAATGCATCAAAGCACTTCATCAATCAACAAAATAGGATCCACAACAAGGCAATTCACGAAGCATGATTATCAACATGCTATCATTTTCATTAATCCCTTGTTTATTCATTAATATTAATCAAGTGGAATAATTGATCATATCACTTCATTCTCATTACTCCCTACATAAAATTAAGGGAAACACACGATTCTACAAGTTTTACAAGGGTTAGAAGATCACTTGCCTCAATTCAATCAAAAATCAATTCAAGACTTGAGTCTTTCCTTTCCGAACAATGTCCAAAGCCACACAATCAAATTCAATCAAATAATCACAAGAATATTTTGAAAATAACAACATCTAATTCATACATTTTGAAAAATGGGTCAAATCAACTCAACAACCTAATTCCAAAAATAAGGTTTGAATTTGAAATTCTTTACTTGAAAATGTTACCCAAGGCATTTGGAACTCATTGATGAAAAGTGAAAAACCATTTTGAAAAAAAAGATTTAAAATCAGTTCACAATGACCATTTTAGCTTAGAACTCAAGTTCTTGAAAAACCTTGCTATTTGCCAATCAAAATCCAAGTTTTGATGTTAAAATCCATAAATACTATAAGGAAAATGAAGTTTTAGGGTTACAAAAGCTTACCCAAATAATTTATCACAAGAAATATCTTCCAAATAGCCTCTAAGAGTCTTACAAAACCCAAAATAGGGAAAATTGGGTAAAACCCTGAAATGGCGGGCCAAAAAGGGTCTCTGATGTCGCAAAAGTGACTATGGTTGGCCAAAGCGAACTCTAAAAAAATTTCTCGGCCTTCACTTTTGCGAAGGTCGTGATCGCGAATAGGCCATTTGTTATCACGAAGGTCTGGGGTCTCACCTCCCTCACTTTCACGATCAGGGTCCCACAATCATGAGGTTCGTGAAAGCGAACACCCTATCACAATCGCGAGGTGTACTAGACTCAGACCTCAGCACAACCAACCAACACAAAAATCATCGAGTGAACCCTCGTGATTCATTCGGAACCCCACACATATAAATCATATATGTAATTTGACTAAACTTGATGTTTCAAAATCAATGGAACCATCAAAATACGAATCTGAGGTCTGCTTGACCTGAAATTCGTGAAAGTCACAAAAAATAAACATGATGTCTAAAAATGCTAACTCAAGCTTCAGACCTTTGAAAATTAATCAAGACCTCACTTAGGCCTAAAACCATTCCCTAAATCCAATAGAACTCTCAAAATTTCGATCCGAGCATCCGTACCGCGCATGTTGACCAAAGACAACAATTACCAACTTAGGACCTCAAATCCCCAAAGAGACTCTGAATTTGAAATCGGCAATTTTGTTAAACCAATTTCCACGTTCCAGGACTGATGGAATCGACAGAATTTCATTTCGACACTCGAAACTTCAAAAGACATCGAAAACTACTTTTAAGCAACATTAGCCTTTCAAATTTAAAAAAAAAAACTTACATAAGTCATAATCTTTTTACTCAAATCTTTGAAACCAATTTCAAAACTCATTCAGAAATTACTCGGGTTAATACCGAAAGGGGTAAAATTGTAATTTTATGAAAATTTTCAAAAATAACCAACTGAGTCATTATATCCTTTCTCTTTTGGATAATAAAATTCATACGTAACTTATTTCAATATGAAAATTCAAAGTGAAAGGGATTTTTCTGTTAAGTAGCTTTCATTGAAATTTCCCACAACAAGACTCATTGCAATTACTTGATAATTCAAAGAACTACATTAATACTTCAAGTTGCAAGAAAAAAGATAATTGCAGGGACATTTTGTGCAAAAACTTGGTGTTATTTCCCCCTTTAATAGGCCTTAGGTGACGAGAATCCAAATTAATTGGGACCCTAATATGGATATCAAAAATCGAATGAGAACCCAATTTATTTTCAGAAAAAGACACCTCTCATTCTAAATATCAGGTCCCTCAACATCTTATAATTATACCAAAACAAACACTCTACTTAAAAATGCTTGGCTAAATCAGTTACCGGTCCAATAAAGTTACTATTTTCCTTTGTTTGATTTTTTCCTATTGTTTCTTTTGTAAGCTTTGGAATTTTTCATCAAATTGAATGAATTTGTGTGATGTAGCTTTCTTTGCAATGTCTATAACAAGACTTGTGCATTTGACTTGAGAATATAACAAACAATGATTTTCCTATCAAATCTGCTATGGGTCAAGGTGGAATTTGGAACTAATCACATTGTGGAATATTATATTAGTTTCTATTACTATTCCCAATCTTAAAAAAGAGAATTCATTTATAGAAAATAATTTTTGTTTGTAAAAAACTATATTTGGATCAGAACAATTTTTAAGTCTTTATCTTATTTTTGGTATTTTTTGTAAAAACAAATTAATATGAAGTAGATTAATTTATGTCCATTTTTTTTTCTTCATCTTCTAAAGAAATTTCTTAAAATAGTTATTCATAAAATTAAGTAATCAAAAAAGGAGTGTAACACCAAAAGGCTTAATATCAAATGGACAGTTTGACACCCATATCAAACAGTTTAGAAAAGTAATACTATCATTTTGATATGTAGATTGAGCATGAGTTATTAATTGTGAAGATGTCACGTAATGTTTGAAGACTGAATATAAAAGTTTATTAATATCCATTATGTTAAATAATCAGGTAGAAAAAATTAAATTATTTATTAATTTATAGCATCACAATAAATTATACAACTTCACGTGTAAATTCATCCCACAAAGATTCAGAAACAAGATGAAATAATTAAAGTAAATTAAAAATAATAAAATATCTAATGAATTCTAAAACTTTTATATAACAAAAACTAGAAAGAGAAACAATTTCAGTGTAAAAGAATAGAGGAACTTCCTCAATAGCCAACAATTACATCAATAAAAAATTATACATCGAAGAAACTAAGCCTATGCTTTAACATAAAGTGATTTTGAAAATGTTTTTTTGGTATATAGAAGTCAGGAATTACAAAAGTCATCTAAATTTGATGATATACATAACATCGATGAGAATTAACTAGGTTAAAAGTTGGAATATGTAAAATTTCTGAATAAAATCTAAATATGTGTGCCGTATTAAGATGCTGATAATTCAAAGGACTTTTTTGTTCTTTAATGTTAAATGATACTCCCTACGTCCCATATTAGATGGACATTTACTTTACACGGTGATAAAGGAATCATTAATAGATGAGTAAATATATCAAATTCACCCCTAACTTAGCAGCAAAACTTATTTTAGCACTTTAACTACACATATATTTATTTACCTCCTAATCTTATTTGAAGTGAATTAATACCACTCTCAGTCTCATAATGACAAGTATATTACACACATCACATGATTGACACATCATAACCACACAAGGACCACGTCAGAGCCACATTAGAAATTCTCTAAATTTCGATTTTTGATCATTCCTAAATTCTCAATGCAACTTGGAGTTAGTCAAACAAATATGTGCCTATATAAATATATTTGCATACCTTTATTGAATACTTATCAAGTCTTTGAAGCTAAATATGGGCTATGCAGTTGTGCTCTCTCTTGTCTTTCTCTGTCATGAAGTATTTACTGTTTCTTCATCCATACTACCTCATCTCTCTCATAAACATCAAATCATTTCCCTTCTAAAATTCAAGCAGTCGCTTACTATAAATACCTCAGCCTCTTATAATTGTAAGAATCCTTATCCAAAAACGAGTTCATGGAACATGAGCAGAGATTGCTGCTCTTGGGATGGAGTCGTATGCGATAACATGACTGGAAATGTCATTGAGCTTAACCTCAGTTGCAGCGGGATTGTAGGAAAGATTGATTCCAATAGCAGCCTCTTCCAACTCTCTCATCTCCAAAGGCTTGATCTCTCTTCTAAGTACTTCTCTAATTCTCACATCTCGCCTGAATTCGGTAGGTTCTCAAACTTGACACATTTTGAACATAAGGCTTAATCTCTTAGAGTGTTCCCATGATTTATGAAAAGACTTCTCATCCTCACTGCTCTTATCAGTAATGGCAGTGGGTTTGTCAGTCAGCAGAGCCAAGTCAAGATCCATCACACCTATGTGGAACTGGACTTGTTCATGCCATTCAGAAGTTCAATCCATTGAACACACTAACAGACGAAGCATGTGAATGAAGAGGAATGACTGCAAAATAGATATACATGCTCACAAATCAGAAAATAATGTGAATTCCGTAAAGCGATAAAAATATATCGTAATTCTCCTTTGAGTAGATACTACGACACATTATCATAATTTAAATGTCAATTTTTATCTTTAATAGGTAATTGAATATTTTTAATCAAACATATACAACATCTTTGGATATACAAATATGTTTAACTAAAAAATATTAATTTACCTCATAATTTTCACTATTCGTAGAATGATAGATTCACCTTTGAGTAAATTCTTAAGATCTAGCAATAGTGAAAGTCAATTTATCTTCTTCTTTTTTTTAATATAGGCATTTAATTAATCTCCATAGATAAATGACACTTCATGAATGCATATTTTTCTTAACCATACTAGTTTGATCACTTTGTTGACTAACAAGTTATATGAATACAAATGCATACATAATCTCATAAAATTTTGTGCATGCGAATAATTTTAAACATTTTAGTTTGGCCACTTTGGTGACTAACAAACTATAGAAACATAATACATGCATCAAGTAATCATAAATATTATATGTGTAGACATTAATTTCTCTAGTTTGGCCACTTTGGTGACTAACAAACTATATAAATACAAATACACACATAATATCATAAAATTTTGTGCATGTGAATAATTTTATACATTTTAGTTTGACCACTTTGGTGACTAACAAACTATAGAAACATAATGCATGCATCAAGTGATCATAAATATTATATTTGATGAACCAACCATAGAAAACTAAGAAGCTTGTTATGTAAACATTATATTAAAAACACATACACCATATTGTTGTGTCTTTCAAACATAAGAATAAATAAATAAATTAGCAAGCAAAACGTACATAATTGCTTGCTGTTATAACAACAAAAGTTTGTGAAAAGCAAGGCATAATTAATATACAAACCGATCGAGAGGTTTTGCTGACAAGGGATGGGTACAAAAGTGTAGCCGAAGTGATTTAAGAATTGCAACGTTTTTTGCGTGGATGAATACATAATTTTTATTTATTTTATATACAAAGATTATCCGTTCAAACAATCCAGGCTCTGATGCCACATGTAACATTAAATACTTTAATACATAATATTAGGATCTTGGACATGATAATCTTACATAGAGATCGTTAGAGGTACATACCTGATGCGGAAGACATCATCACAGAGAGAAGCGGAAGCGTTAGTCGTAAATTGGTTTCTACCTCCTTGCCCTAGCCTTACGTTACCACAATAGTCAATGATGGAATTATTGTAGAGAATATGTTGTAACCCTAATGGGTGGAGGGAGGACCAATTTATAGAGGTTATGATTTAATCTGGTACGTCCATCAAGTAACCAATGTACGGACGAGATCTATTCCTTATTAAATATTATTTATGGTATTACTTGGATTACAAATAAACTTGAGTCATAAGTAAGAAATAATTAATAATAATTCTTACAATATATACATCATCAGCTCCGTTCGGGAGAGGGAAAAAGTTGAGATAAAAAAGGAAACAAGAAGAGTCTTAAAAAAAATGATGCGGTTCAATCTACTCATCATAATTCAAAAAAACACTTAATATCAAATACGGGGGAATATCTGAAAGCACTTAATAGTTTTTCATATAAGAATGAATCTAGACTTTGAACGATACAACAGCAATATTAGGACTTGTATAAAATCCAGGAGTAAGACTAATAGATCAATCCGATCACAAATGGTTCTGGTAAAAAACAATTGTACCCTTAAAATCATCCACAGAGACAAACGATGGGTGCAATAGCACTGCAGCTTGAATGTTCTCAGACATAGCTAGCTGAGCAACCACCTTTTCTGTTTAGAAAACACAAGGTCAGACAACTACAAGAAACTGACTCCATACATCCTAGGCCGGCAAGGGATGAATAATCCTAAAAGAGAATGAACTCTATGCACTCTGCCTCTGCTTTTGCTGCAGTCGTCGAAGTCTCTAAGCAATTATCAAATTTAAAAAACATCCATGACCAACACAGAACTATTAACAGAAAGAAATAATCTAATAAAAAATGAACAAAAATAAGAAATTAATTTCTGAAAACAATACCATGTAGTTGTGACAAGAACATGGTTCATAGCTGCGATAAATAGCTCTAGAAAAAATCCTGTATGAAAAACATTATGTTCACATTAGATGCCTATAGCTAGGTACCTCAAATGATTCACATAAGAGTTTGTTTCCACTTACTTTCACTATGAGGTCAATTATGTCGCTTCCTCCAATAGCTTCGGCTTCTTCCTTAATTTTCAAAGCTGAAGCCTCCAGAGATTTGTTCTTGCACTGAACCAACTTAATCTGTTTCAGTGTTTGAATATCTGCAAAGCCAAGTGGGATCTCCTCGAGCTCGTGACACTTTTTTATAACAAGCCTTTCAATCAGGGGAAAAGATTCCTCAGAGGCATCCAGGGGCGGCTCAATAAATTTCGTGGCCTAAGGCAAAATCATATTAAGAGGCCCTTAAATTTATTTTATAAAATTTATACACTAACAAGAAAATTTATTTTCTACACAATAGATTAATCATTTAAGACAAAAAATATCAAATTTCACACAAAAAAAAAGAAAGGAAGGAAGAAGAGTACAAAAAATAAAAGTGATGGATTATCGATGTTAAGCTTCAAAACTCAAATTGTAATTTTAATTTGGCTATCATCACAAATAAGAAAAAGAAAAGAAC
>JAJOOR010022781.1:0-23217 GCA_036250505.1 Solanum acaule | reverse complement strand
TTTAAAAATTAATGTGGGGCGGGGCGGGTTGCTGGTATATGTGATTTTATGTGGGTTCAAACTAAATTTTAACATTTTACATGTTATAAGAGTGATAGAACATTATTTATTAAGATAATTTTATTAAAGCTACAAAAATATTCAAGATAATAAATGAAAATAGTTCAACAAAAAATAATACAATTTCTTACATGTTTTTCAATTGATCTCTAAAAATTAAAATTTTAAGTTACTATCCTATTAAATTAATACAACTTAATGAAAAAATGAATTTATTTTTATGAATTTTATTTTTAGTATCAAACATAACTAGAAAAAAAAAATATTAAAAAATTATGTGGGGCGGGTTGAAAACGAAAAGAGTTGTTATGCGGGGCGGATTAAAATTTCTGTCGGTTAAGCTCAACCCGCAGCCCCCCCCCCCCTACACCGCCCCATTGCCATCCCTAAATGCATATAGAAAAGAATGTGTGTGATAACATAATGTATACATTATTGGGTGTTGGTAAAAAGTCAAAAGACAATCTAGAAGCATGATTGGACTTAAAGGAGATGAAAATAAGACCAAGCTCATGGCCTCAGTATCGAGCTAGTGAGAGATCATATCTTCCTCCTACTTATTTTACAATGTCTTTGAATGAAAAGGAGATGTTTTATAAAGTACTACAAAATGCTAAATTTCTACATGGTTATCTGGGCTAAAAACTCATTTTTTCCATGTTATAATGCAAGAACTTCTTTCTCTGGCCTTGCGGAGATCCACAGATAAAAGAGTTAAATATGTTTTAATTGAACTATGTACATACTTTCGTGTTTTGTGTAGCAAAGTGCTGAAAGTAGAAGACTTAAAATTACTTGAAGAAAAAATTCCAGAAACGTTGTCTACTATGGAGAAACTCTTCCCCCCAGGATTCTTTACTATTATGGTACACCTAGTTACTCACTTAGCAACTGAGGCTAAACTTGCGGGTCCAGTACATTATCGTTGGATGTACCCAATTAAGAGGTATGCAGGATATCATTGAATCTTTATTGCATATATCTTTAATTGTTAAATATTATGATATCAAACTAATAACATTACTATATTCATAGGTATTTGGGTACTTTAAAATCATATGTTCGTAATTGTCCATGTCCGGAAGGTTCAATAGCAGAAACATATATAGAAAATGAGTGTTTGGCATTTTGCTATCGATATTTGGAGGGTGGAGATTCAAGGTCTTATTGTTCAACAAAATGCGATGATGATATTGAGAATGAGACTAGTAAGGAATAATGTATTTTTCCTATTATTGGAGAGTCATATGGTGGAGCAGATATATTTGAATTGGATGAAAATGTCACGCCCCAAACTCAAGGGGCGCAACTGGCTCCTAATGACAAAACTCAAGCCCAAGCTGACCCTGCTGAACCATTTGCTACTAGCACATGGCAGCCACACGCAATCTAGAAAACAAATAAGTATATCTTGGCTTAAAACTAAGCCCTCGGTTGGCAAGGCCCCTGTCAACAGATCTATAAAAGAAACAGCTACTCCCAAGAGTTCATATAAATTAATAGCCAACTAGCATAGAGGTCCTGATTGGGCCATCGAGTCCACCATGATATTATACCAAAACTGAAAGCAGGTATATATCAAGACAATACATCAAACAACTCAGAAGCTTCAGCAAACCAATAAACTAGGCCAGCATGGTCATAACGTAGCTATACACCCTCACACTAGTCTACAAGCCTCTAAGAGTGCTAAAGATTGGCAGGATAGGGCCCCAGCCTACCCATAAAGATATATACAACAAAAGCTAACAAACCTCCCAACTTTGGTAGTTCCGAAGGAAATGGGCTAGCCAGTCAGTTAGAAGTCAATCCTGCTGCTGAGGAGGTTTATAAGGTCGTCTGGCGGGACCTGCATGCATTAATGCAACGCCCCCAAGTATTGGGGCATCAGTACAAAATAATGTACAGAGTATGAAAGGTTATAGACTAAATGAGCAAGTATCATAATATACCAAAAACAATCACGTAAGGAAATCAAAATTTAGATAAGCATGCTAACCCACTATTTAATCTAAAAATACAAAAATTATCAAACAACAACCTAACCAAGTCCCTATAAGCTCGGCAGGTACAAACAACATACCACCTACCTAGGCCCCCATTAGCCTAGAAGGTGCCAAATCAATCCATATACCCCTATCGGTAGCCCCTTGTCTTTGTAAGAAGTCACATACCCCTTTTTGGCAATGATATTGCCCCGTAGGCAGCGCATAGCCCTCTTAGACAACATCATAGCTCTGTGGACTTCAAATAGACCTCTTTTGCATCAACATAGCCCTGTAGGCAATACATAGCCCTCTTTGGCATCAAAATATCCATGTAGGAAACACATAACACTCTTTGGCATCAATATATCCCCGTGGGAAACACATTGCCCTCTTTGGCAATAACATAGTCCTATTAGACAACATCATAGCCCCTATAGGCAGTTATATAGCTCAACAACTAACCACAATAGCCCCATTGGAGACAACAAACAATTGAATAGGCTAAAGGCGAGCAATTTAGCTATAAACAATATATATGAATAATCTCCAAGTCGTTCCTAATTTAGGGTCATTCTTAACAGATTATGAGTCCCTAAAATGAGGGTTTATAACTACTCAATCAGCCAACCACTCACAATTACATTTACAAGATCACCAACATTAACTACCTTATTATATCACTCCCAAGCTCTAAGGAAACATGCTAAACGAAGGGAATAACCTTAACATACCTTTCCAATGAACGCTCGAAAGACCGTAGTTCCTTCACGAAAGTTGTTCCTTATGTCGTAAGATTCACAAACACTATATATACACAACTGGTATGCACCTATAAACAGTTCATAATTAATCTTAAATCGGCAAATTTGTCATATTTCCCCAACTTGTCGAAACGTCCGTAGAAATTCATAAAAACAATCATGAAAGAGTCCCGAGATGCTTACCTTATTTAACCAAGTGTAAACCTTGAAGAAACACCCATAACTACAAATTTATATCTTCAAAAGCTAGCTCCAAACACAGCTAATAGAAGGGAAAATTGATTGCTACGTGTAGAGATCACGTTTCTAGGCACGGGGACAACCTTTCATAGTAGAAATCGTCAAAAACTAACCTTCATCATGCAAGAACTCCATATGAACCCTCTCTTAAGATTACTTTCTGGTTTGGAAGTGAAGAAATATTTTCATGGCTTAAAACGTTGAGTAAGCCGACATACCACATTTTTTACCCGACCCGGATTCGACCCAGATTCTGCCCCGGCAGTCGTAGTAAAACCCTCATAACTTTTTACTCCGAGTCGGTTAGATATGGGGTTTTGTGCGTTGCAAACTAGACTCGTAGGCCTTTGATTTAATGGGTGATAGGCCTTCTAACTATTATATATTGGGATAAAATATCCAAGACATTTGACCCAAATTTCAGAGAAATCTTTAAAAAGGAACTTACAATAACTTTCACCAACTTTTATTTTGCCACGTACCTAACTTCAAAACTTGAGATACAATCCTTGAACACTTAAAATATGACATTCCACATCATTCTAAATTTATTACCCATCCTCCGTGTCTTTCCACAAAGATACGAGTTAATTTAGACGTTTTGAAAAGTCAAGGTGTTACATCCTTCCCCCCTTAGAAACATTCATCCTCGAATGAAAAAATACGAGTCACGCGATTATGTCCTTAGGAGTTTCCAAAATTTAGGCAGAGTATCCTTTGTAAATGTGACTATCCAGGGACATGAAACGCATAAATTCTAACCTAGGTGTCTCGCGGGATGACATAAATAGCTAAGTACTATAGCTCCGCAATAACAGTGCGAACAAATATACAATGACAACGATAATAATAATAAGCAACAATATAAAAAAAAATAGATTGGTATCTAACCTCACTGCACTAATATAAACTGATATGCCATCACCCTGGGGTATGAAACAAGTGAGGATATTTGGACCTCATACCATCCTCAGCTTCCCAGGTCATCTCTTCTCTATTCTTGTTTCTCTACAATACTTTAACTGAAGCCACCTCTTTGGTCCTCAATTCACGGACCTGCCGATCTAATATGGCAATTGGAGTTTCCTCGTAGGACAACTCCTTTGTGATATGAACATCCTCAACTGGGACAACTCAAGAAGGGTCTCCTACGCACTTCCGTAGCATCGATACATGGAACACTGGATGAACAAATTCTAGCCCTGAAGGCAATTCTAACTCATAAGCCACCTGTCCTACCCTCCGAATGATCTGGTATGGCCCAATGAATCTTGGACTAAGCTTGACTTTTTTGCCAAATCTCATAACACCCTTCATAGGCGAGACTTTTAAGAATACCCATCATCGATACAAAACTCTAAGTCCCTTTGTCGCATATCTGAGTATGACTTCTGTCGGCTTTGAGCTATTAGCTACCTCTCCCGAATGAGCTAAACCTGCTCCACTGTCTGTTGTACTAAGTCGGGTCCAGTCAACTCTGACTCACCTACCTCGAACCATCCAATGGGGGACCTACATTTTCGCCCATAAAAAGCATCATAAGGTGCCATCTCGATGCTGGAATGATAACTATTATTGTGTGCGAACTCAATAAGAGGCAAGTGGTCATCCCAACTTCCCTTGAAGTCTAGTGCGCATGCCCATAACATATCCTCGAGTGTCAAAATTGTGCGCTCAGCCTGGCCATTTGTCTGAGGGTGAAAGGTTGTACTAAGATTAACCTGTGTCCCCAGTCCTTTCTGGAAGGACTTCCAGAAGTTGGCAGTAAATTGTGCTCCTCTATCAGAGATAATAGATATTGGGACACCATGTAGCCTAACAATCTCTCTAATATAGAGCCCTGCATAGTCTTCATCCGTAAAAGTAGCCCTGACTGGTAAGAAGTGGGCTGATTTTGTTAGTTTATCAACAATTACCCAAATAGAGTCAAACTTGCGACGCGATCGAGGTAACCTTGCATTAAAATCCATATTAATTGCTTCCCACTTCCACAAAGGAATGGCTATCTCCTGAACTAGTCTAGCGGGCTTTTGGTGCTCAATCTTCACCTGTTAGTAGTTAGGACACTGTGCCGCAAACTCAGCAACGTCCTTCTTCATCCCGTGCCACCAATAGATCTCCTTAATATCATGGTACATCTTCGTCGAACCAGGGTGAAGAGAATAACAAGAATGATGTGCCTCTTCCATAATCTGATGTCGAACCCCTGCAATATTTGGAACACATAATCGACCGCTATATCTAAGGACTCAATATCCTGCTATATCAAATGCTAAAGACTCTTGATCCTGAGCCTTGGATCTGAGCTACTCTAAGCTAGGATCCTCTTATTGCCGTGATTTTACTTCTACAACTAGAGATGATACGGTTGTGTCCTGAGTTGTTACCCCACTATCTTCTGCCTCTAAAAATCTGACTCCCAAGCTAACTAACTGATAAAGCTCTCGCACTAGCTCATGCTTCACAACACCTAAATAGGATAAACTATCCATAGATCTTCGACTGAGGGCATCGGCTACCACATTTACCTTTCCTGGATCATACAAAATATCCACGTCGTAGTCTTTCAGTAACTCAAGCCATCGACGCAGTCGCAGATTTAACTCCTTCTGTCTAAAGATATATTGAAGGCTTTTATGATTTGTAAAGATATCAACATAATCTCCATACAAATAATTTCTCTAGATCTTTAACGCATGCACAACTGCAGCCAACTCTAAATCATGGGTCGGATAATTCTTCTCATGCTTTCTCAACTGCCTTGAAGCATATGTGATAACCTTACCATGTTGCATTAGAACACATCCCAACCCAACACCAGAAGCATCACAGTACACCGCATAGCCTTTTGAACCCTCTGGCAATGCTATAACTGGTGTTGATGTCAACCTGTCCTTTAGCTCGTGGAAACTATGCTCCCAAGCCTTAGTCCACTGGAACTTAGTTGCTTTTTGAGTCAGCTTCGTTAATGGTACTGAAAGTGAAGAAAACCCCTCTACAAACCTTCTGTAGTACCTAGCTAACCCTAAGAAACTATGAACCTCAGTCGGAGTCATGGGTCTGGTCCAAGTCTTTACGGCTTCAATCTTTTGTGTTTCAACTGCAATGCCTGCATCTGATACAATATGGCCTAAGAAAGCTACAGAGTCCAACCAAAACTCACACTTAGAGAACTTGGCATAAAGTTCTCGGTCTCGAAGAACCTGAAGGACTGCTCGCAGATGATTTGCATGCTCAGCTTTTGAACATGAATACACCAAAATTTCATCAATAAATACAATCACAAACAAGTCTAGAAACGGTCTGAATATACTATTCATCAGGTCCATGAACATTGCTGGGGCATTAGTTAATCCAAAAGACATTACCAAGAACTCAAAGTGTCGATATCTGGTTCTAAAAGCTATCTTTGGAAAGTTTTTCTCCTGAAATCGTATCTGGTGGTACCATGATCTTAAATCAATCTTTGAGAAGCACTCAACACCTTGTAACTGATCAAACAAGTCATCGATCCTCGGAAGGGGATACTTATTATTTATAACTGCTTTATTCAGCTGTAGGTAATCGATACACATTCTTAGTGATCCATCTTTCTTCCTTAGGAATAACACTGGCGCACCCCATGGTGAAGCACTAGGCCTAATAAAGCCTTTATCCAGCAAGTCTTTCAGTTGATCCTTCAACTCCTTTAGCCATACTATAAGGAGGGATAAATATGGGTTGTGTACCTGGTAGCATATCGATAGCAAAATCAATTTCCCATTCTGGAGGGATACTTGGAGCTCATCTAGAAATACATCTAGAAACTCATTAACCATCGGTATCGACTGAAGAGTCGGTGGTTCTGCATCTATATCATGAATGTGAATAAGATGATAAATACAACCCTTAGTAATCATCCTTCTCGCCTTAGGATAGGAAATAAACCTACCTTTCAGCGTTGTTGTATCGCCTTTACATTCCCGAACTACTTCTCCTGGAAAATGGAATCTAACAATCTTTGTCCGCACTCAACATTAGCATAATAAGACGCTAACCAATCCATACCCATAATGACATCGAAATAGACCATCTCTAACTCTACGAGGTCTACAGAGGTCTGACGGTTGATAATTTCTATCGTGCAACCTCGATAGACTCTCTTGGCAATAATAGACCCACCAACTGGTGTAGATACAATAAAGGGCCGATCTAGTGACTCTGCTACTATACATAACTTCCCCGTAATAAATGGAGTAACATAAGACAGAGTAGATCCAGGATCTATCACAGCATAAACATAATGGGAGCAAACAATCAATGCACTGTCACAACATCTGGTGATGACTCTGAGTCCTGTCTGTCGGCTAATGAATATGTACGGTTCTGACCACTACCAGAACTAGATGCTCCCTCTCTACCTCTGCATCTACATCTACCTGCTGAAGTCTGGGGTCCACGCCCTATAGACTATGCTGATGAGGAGGAACCTACTACTGACTTGGTCGACTGACCTATACCACCCTAACCTATGGTTAGACAGTTTCTCCACCTATGCCCCTCATGTCCACAAGAATAACAACATGTGGAACCTTGTCTGCACCTCCCAAAATGCATCCTACTGCAAGTAGTGCAATGCGGTGGGGCTATCCTAGCCTGGCCTGAACCCCTATACTGTAAAGTGCCTGATGCTCGTGAACCCTCATCTGGGTCTGACTGTCCCTGACGATCAAATCTACTACCCTGGAACTGCTGTGGTGGAGGTCTAGGTGTCCTAATAGAATATCGGGGTCTAGGACCACCCTAAAAATCTTCATGTGAACCAGCGGGCCTAGCCCTTTTCTGTCACGCTCTGGACCCTCTCACTCATATACTGTAGATGTCGGCGATCCTCTATGCCTTGTGTAAAGGCCTGAATTCGCGAGATATCCATATTATCATTTAGTGCAGCGGTAGAACAAGCGTCGATATAGTTTGAGTCGAGCCCTCCCATAAATCTATGCACCCTATCATGCATCGTATCAACAAATGCTGGTGTATATCTAGCCAATGAGTCAAATCTCAGGCCATACTCTTGGACACTCATGTTGCCTTGTCGGAAGTTTAAAAACTGGTCCACCCGGCCATCCCTAATCTCTCGAGGAAAGTAGTGATTTATGAAAGCTTATGTAAAGCTATCCCAAGTGGGTAGAGATGCATTTTTTCCCTTAGATCTCTCCCAACTTTCGTACCACAGTACTGCAACATCGCGCAATCCAAATGCTGCTAACTCAACTGACTCAGTTGAGGCATGCATAACTCTAAAGATCCTATGAAACTGATCAACAAAGTGTTGAGGGTCCTCTCTGTGATCTGTCCCTATAAACTATGGAGGATTTAAGGCAAGAAATTCATAAACTCTCGAACTTCTGGGCCCTCGAGAAGGTCCGGCAACATCTGGCACAACTGGTTGGCGCTGTGCAGCTACGAACTGTGGTAACATACATACTGCAATTTTGAAATCCTGATCATATGGAATATGAGGAACTAGAGGTGGTACTGCTGGTGGAGCCGGAACTCCTGTAGCCCTCGGAGGCTCCTGAAGTGGTGGAGAAGCTATAGGGGGCTGAGAAGATGTCTCCCCCTGGCCGGTACCCTTGCCTGCAGCTGTATCTAGCCCCTGGCTAGTTGTGGTCTGTCTGGTGTCAGCCAACTCTATCTGCATACAAGTATCAATAATAAGCCATAAACCTCAACCCTTAAGACAACGCTCTATAGCACGAGGTGAGCAAAAGAAGGATAGTCATTCTAACATGCCCGGTAGCTTCTTGCTTATCGAATGTGGTGCACAATACATTTATAAACAATACTCTACTAGACACCGCTTGTAGACTCCCTAGGATACGACGTTGCTCTGATACCAAGTTTTTCACGCCCTAAACTCAAGGGGCGCATCTGGCTCCTAATGACAAAACTCAGGCCCAAGCCGACCCTGCTGAACCATTTGCTACTAGCGCATGGCAACCACACGCAATCAAGAAAACAAACAAGTATATCTTGACTTAAAAGTAAGCCCTCGACTGGCAAGGCCCTTGTCAACAGATCTATAAAAGAAACAGTTACTCCCAAGAGTTCATATAAATAAATAGTCAATTAGTACTGAAGTCCTAATTGTGCCGTCGAGGCCACCATGATATCTATACCAAAATTGAAAGCATGTATATATCAAGACAATACATCAAACAGCTCACAAGCTTCAGCAAACAAACAAACTAGGCCAGCATGGCCAAAACGTAACAATACACCCCCCACACTAGTTTGTAAGCCTCTAATAGTAGTAAAGTTTGGCAGGACAGTCCCTATCCTACCCATAAAGATATATACAACAAAAGCGAACGAACCTCCTAACTCTGGTAGCTCCGGAGGAAAGGGGCTAGCCAATCAGATAAAAGTCAATCCTGTTGCGGAGGAGGTCTATTAGGTCGTCTGTCGGGACCTACATGCATGAATGCAACGCCCCCCTAAGCATTGGGACATCAGTACAAAAGGCTATAGACTAAATGAGCAAGTATCATAATATACCAAAAGCAATCACGTAAGGAAATCAAAATTTAGATAAGCATGCTAACCCACTACTGAATCTAAAAATATAAAAATGATCAAACAACAACCTAACCAAGCCCCCATAAGCTCGGCAGGTACAACATACTACCTACCTAGGCCCCCATAAGCCTAGAAGGTGCTAAATAAATCTACATACCCCTATCGGTAACCCCTTGTCTTTGTAAAAGTCACATTGCCTCTTTTGGCAATGATATTGCCCCGTAGGCAGCGCATAGCCCTCTTAGGCAACATCATAGCTCTGTGGGCTGCACATAGCCCTCTTTTGCATCAACATTGCTCTGTAGGCAACACATAGTCCTCTTTGGCGTCAAAATAACCCCATAGGCAACACATAACACTTTTTGGCATCAATATATCCCCGTGGGAAACACATAGCCCTCTTTGGCAATAACATAGTCCTATTAGACAACATCATAGCCCCCATAGGCAGTTCATAGCTCAACAACAAACCACAATAGCCCCAAGGGAGACAACAAACAATTGAATAGGCTATAGGCGAACAATTTAGCTATAAACAATATATATGAATAATCTCCAAGTCGTTCCTAACTTAGGGTCGCTCTTAATAGATTATGAGTCCTTAAAATGAGGGTTTATAACCACTCATCAGCCAACCACTCACAATTACATCTACAAGATCACCAACATTAACTACCTTATTATATCACTCCCAAGCTCTAAGGAAACACGCCGAACGAAGGGAATAACCTTAACATACCTTTCCAATAAACGCTCGAAAGACCGTAATTCCTTCACGAAAGTTGTTCCTTATGTCCTAAGCTTCACAAACACTATATATAAACAGCTGGTACGCACCTATAAACATTTCATAATTAATCTTAAATCGGCATATTTTCCATATTGCCCCAACTTGTCGAAACATCCGTAGAAATTCATAAAACAATCATAGAAGAGTCCCGAGATGATTACCTTAGTTAACCAAGTGTAAACCTTGCAGAAACACCAATAACTACAAATTTATATCTTCAAAAACTAGCTCCAAACGCAGCTAATAGAAGGGAAAAATGATTACCACGTGTAGAGAGCAAGTTTCTAGGCACGGGGACAACCTTTAATGGTAGAAATTGTCAAAAACAAACCTTCATCATGCAAGAAATCCATAAGATCCCTCTCTTAAGCTTTCTTTCTGGTTTTGAAGTTAAAAGAAATGTTTTCATGGTTTAAAACGTTGAGTAAGCCGACATACCACATTTTTTACCCGACCCAGATCTGACCCAGATTCTGCCTCGTCAGTACGTAGTAAAACCCTCATAATTGTTTACTCCAATTTCGGTTGGATACGGGGTTTTGTGCGTTGAAAACTAGACTCATAGGCCTTCAATTTAATGGGTGATAGGACTTCTAACTCTTTGTATATTGGGAGAAAACATCCAAGACATTTGACCTAAATTTCAGAGAAATCTTTAAAAAGGAATTTACGATAACTTTCACCAACTTTTATTTTGCCGCTTACCTAACTTCAAAACTTGAGATACAACCCTTGAACAATATGACATACCATATAATTCTTAATTTATTACCCACCCTCCTTGTCTTTCCACGAAGATACGAGTTAATTTAGACGTTTTGAAAAGTCGGGGTGTTACAAAGAAAACATTATTGCACTCAGATCGACATGTGCTTTTCAATTGTGAGTTACAGGTGGTTGAAAATTATAAAAAGTAAGTGTTATTTCTATGGTTGATTATGTGTCTATTACTTTATTTGATAACAAAATTGATATATTTGAGTTACATCAATAGAGAACATATTGCTGAAATTAAGAGATCGCATCGCAAGCGTTGTTTGACACAACATCAATTGGATCGTATGCATTTTGATACATTTGGTGACTGGTTCAAGGAGAAAGTGAGTAGTAGGACTAAATTATTGTTTTTCTTAAATTATTGTACTCATAGTTATATCAACATTTATAGTTGTGTCTTTCTATTTAATTAAGTAAATGAGTTGGAGGCCATATCTGACATCTTAAAGAATGTTGAAGTCCTTGCAAAAGGGATGAGTTACATTGCTAAATATTCAGTGCATATGATGTAAATAATGGGTATCGATTTTGAACAAAATAAAGTGAAGATTCCTTAGAGACACAAAATAGCGGTGTTATGGTTGTTTCAAAGACTGCGGGCTATGCAAGTTCAAGTGACAATGCTCCTAAGTCTGCAAATGTCACATATTATGGAAGATTCAATAACATTGTGGAGTTAAACTATTATGAGGAATTTAAGGTTGTCTTATTTAAGTGTGATTGGGTTAATGTAACCAAAGGTAGAGGAGTAATGGAAGATGACTTGGGTTTCACACATGTGAATTTTTCACACCTGACAGATTCTGGTGATCGAGAACGTCATGAGCCCTTTATTGTTTTAGAACAAGTTGAACAAGTAATATATGTTAAAGATCCTCAAGATTATGAATGGTTTTTGTAACACCCCGTATCCTAGATAGGCTAGAATGCAAATTTCCAGAAGTGCAGGTGCCACCTAAGGAGGCCAACTACGGATCATAGGTTGGACCACGGTTCGTGGACTGTGGTCCAAAAAAAAAAATCCCAGAAAACCTCGACCGTAGGTGGGACCACGACCCATGGACAAAGTCCGTGGAACGTGGTCCGCAGAAAAAACCCCTCGACCCACGACCAGGACCTACGGACCGTAGGTTGAACCACGGTCCGTGGACCAGGTCCATGAAACGTGGTCCGCAGAACCCACCCTCTGAGCCGAACAACGGCTGACCAAGATGGACCGTAGGGTGGACCATGGTTCGTGGACCAGGTCTGTCAGTTAGTCCCGACAGCTTTTAAGTCAGGGTCATTTTCGTCTTTTCCCTATGCGTTGGACCCCTAAACTACGTCGTTTAGACCTTAAATTATGAGGTTTTAGTCAGTTTAAGCCTAGAAACATAACTAGAACTTACCTTAGTCAAAATCATTAATCAAAACTTAGAAAATTAGAGCTTGAGAGGAGAAAAGAGGTCAAGAACCCTAGTTCAAGAACGCGGCAAGATTCCATCAGTTCCTACCCCGAAATCAAAAGATTTCTCCGTGGAATTCGTCACCAGGTATGTGGGATTTCACTAGTGGGTTCCTTTCACCCATTAGGTCCCTAGTTTTCAGTCAGTTTCTTGATTCCCTTATTATGACTAGACCTAGGGTTTCTTGAATGATTAAGATTATTGGGTTCTTAGCTGTTAGAATGATCCAAATCAGATTAGTATGTTAATATTCAGTCTATTGCATGAATTTCAGAACCCTAGCTATGTATTTCTTTAGTTCTTGAATTACACATGCTAGGTCAGATATTTCAGTTATTTCAGATATACATGCCTCAGTTTTTGAATGTGTCATATCAGTATATTATTGCTCATTCTCAGTTTGCATGTCTTTTTGAGCTATCCAGTATATCACAGTAATGCAGTCATAATGTGTTAATCACTTAATCCATTGGGAGTAGCATAATACCGAGTTGTATTAGGGTTAGTCACCCATATAGTCCCAGAACTACGAACCTCGTAGGTTGTAAGTCTCCTCTGTGGGCATCATTTTAGTGATCACGCCAACATGCCTCTATACCTTTGGCTAGGTGTATTGGGTCCTCTCGATGGGGCGTATACATCGGACTCCACATTTAGCTCATGTGGTTTTATTATCGGTTATTAGTAGCCCCCACAGTTCAGTCAGATTCCATTGCATTGACCACATTTCAGTATAGTTCAGTATTCAGTCTCACATGTTATAATTTGGTCATTGCATTCAGTTAGCTCAGTATCTATATCATGTTCAGATTATGCTCTTGCTTTATTGCTTGTTCAGTTATATGTTTATTTCATATTTACTCTATCCTGCATGCTCAGTACCTTTCAAGTACTGATACATACTCTGCACTACATCTTCTCGTGAAGTAGGTTCGGGTTCTCAGCATCCAGATCACGCTTAGATCGGTTCCCGATCTCCAATTCAGCAGCATCAGTGGTGAGTCCTCATTCTTCGAGGACAACAGTCATGTTATCTTTTCATTAGTTCAGTCTTTTAGTTTCAGTTTTGCTAGACTTAGCTGGGGCATGTCCCAGCACTTCTAGTCAGTTAGAGGCTATTTTCAGACATAGTTAGATTCAACTTAGTATTTGAGTTTGATCGGTCTTTTGTATTAAACTCTACGATTTGATATTTAGTTTTAGTATATGGGTATTCCCCATCATTTCAGATTTACTTATTATTAGCTTCCACAATAGTTTTATTTCTTAGTTTATCTTTAGTATGCTCATGATTATGCCAGCAAGGTTAGCTTGGGGTCACTTGTGATCCTAGGTCGCGTGTCCGCGTCTTGGGGGTAGCTCAGGGCATGACAATTTTTTCGTAGATTAATTAAACCTCGAGACATTTTTTATATGGTTTAGGAAAATAGTGTACAGTTTGAGTCATCAATGTAGAGTGATTGCAATAACTTGACCATCTTATAAAATTTTCATATTTTGGAATATGAGAATAATGATTGGGTAAGAAGTGGAGTCGATGGGATAGTAATTGATACAGAAGGCCATACTCAAGCTTTTCCAAATGATGGTGACGCTAATCTTGAGGAAGAAAATTATATTGAAAATGAAACTTATTCTAAATAATAGGTTGATATTATAAAATATATATTTTACAGGTGTTACTAAAGAACCTTTAGGATTTTTTTATTTTTTATAGAGAAATTAATGTTACTCAGCTATGAATTTTCCATGTTTGTGTTCATTGATTATTGAATGTTCAGACTGATTTTTTTGTGCTTGCTGAAACTTATATTTTGTTATTTTGTCCCTTAGAGTGTGAAGTTTTTATGTGTTCTTATGAATTGGCTTTTTTTTAATCCATGGTTCATTAGTATGTGATTCATAAATTGAGATGAGGATGACAGTTCCTCTTGTATATGTGTCATGTTATTCTGCATTTTGTGCAATCCAGCTAGATAGTCACTTCATTTTAATGGCGTGAGTGGGTCCCGAGAGAAAAAAGTTCTTATTTTAAAGTTCAAGCGAGGCCCAGAGCGGGAGTGACCAAATTTACCGTCTTATGTGTGTCATAGTCCATGGATTTTTGGTAATCTGTGATACTGACAGATTTTTGGCCCAAATCTTTTATGGGCGTACGTAAGGACCTTATTAATGGCGTGAGTTAGGCCCGAGGGACAAACATCCACATTTTCAAGTTCAAATGTGGTCCAGAGTAGGAATGACCAAATTTACTAGCTTACATGTGCGATAGTCCATGGATTTTTGGTGATTTGTGATACAAATGAGTTTTTGGCCGAAATATTTTATTGGCGTGCATAAAGACCTTATTAGTGGCGTGATTTATTCCCAAGGGGTAAACATAGACATTTTAAAGTTCAAACGAGCCCCAATGCGGGAAAAATCAAAATTATCATTTTTCGTGTTCTATAGTCCATGGATTTTTGGTAATACGTGATCCCGACTTGTTTTTGGCCAAAATATTTTATGGCAGTCGGTTACAACCTTATTAATGACATGAATTGGTCACGAGGAGAAAAAAAAACACATTTTCAAGTTCAAACGATCCCTAATGCGGGAAAAACCAAATTTACCATTTTTCGTGTGTTATAGCCAATAAGTTTTTGGTGATACGTGATCCAGACTTGTTTTTGGATGAAATTCTGTTATGACCTTATTAATGGTGTGAGTTGATCCCAAGGGAAAAACGTCCACATTTTCAAGTTCAAATGAGGCCCAAAGCGAGAATGACCAAATTTACAGTTTTCATGTTCATTAGTCCATGGATTTTTGGTAATATGTGATCCTGACTTGTTTTTGGCTGAAATATTTTGTGGACGTCCGCTACAACCTTATTAATGGTGTGAGGTTGTCCCGAGGTGCAAACATATGCATTTTAGAGTTCAAACGATCCCAAATGCGGGAAAAACCAAATTTACCGTTTTTGTGTGCTATAGTCCATGCATTTTTGATAATACGTGATATCGACTTCTTTTTGGCCAAAATGTTTCACGGCAGTCTGTTACGACCTTATTAATGGCCTGACTTTGTCCGGAGGAGCAAAAAGATGCATTTTCAAGTTCAAACGAGCCCCAATGTGGGAAAAACCAAATTTACCATTTGTTTGTGTGATATAGTCCATGGATTTTTGGTGATACATGATCTTGACTTGTTTTGGCAAAAAAATTTCATGGACATCCGTTACGACCTTATTAATGGCGTGAGTTTATTTCGAGGGGCAAACTAACGCATTTTCAAGTTCAAACGAACCCCAATACTGGAAAAACCAAAGTTACTATTTTTTGTGTGCTATAGTCCATGGGTTTTTAGTGATACGTATCCCGACTTGTTTTTGGCTGATACTTTTTCATGGATGTCTGTTAAGACCTTATTAATGGCGTGAGTTGGTCTCGAGGGGCAAACAAATGCATTTTCAAGTTCAAACGAGCCCCAATGCGGGAAAAACAAAATTTACCATTGTTTGTGTGCTATTGTCCATGGATTTTTGGTGATATGTGATCTCGACAGATTTATGGCCAAAATCTTTTGTGGGGATCTGTTAAGCCCTTATTAATGGTGTGAGTTGGACCCGAGGGGTAAACATCCACATTTTCAAGTTCAAACGCGGCTGGTAACGTACTAATATACTTTTTGAAAATAAATATAAATGACCATATGCAATATATTTACCCAACTATGAGTCGGGGTCGAATCCACAGAGAATATGGAAGAATATTGTAAATAGCAAATATTTAACTCGATAGTCGTTATTTTAAAAGGGGGAATTTAAATTGAAACAAAAATAAAAATAATAAAAATAGCTTGGAACTAAGTATTTATTTGTATTTATATTATTATAAATATCTAGGAATATGTTCCCCATGATTGCATAACATAGCAAGAATATTGTACTAGTGATCTATTTCAACTTTTAGCATGTAAGGTTGGTAAGTTATGTATCTCCTAAGTGATTGGTCCTCCAAGTAGGGAATTTCACCACGCAACTTGGTCCGTCTACGGGTGTATGCTTTGCTAACCCTTACCCTTAACCCAGATTACCCTTCACGGTAGGTGGGCCAAGCTATTAGATAGCGGATTATCACGTCTAAATCTCTCTTGTTTAATCCCTTTCTCATTCATTACTTCCTTGGTCCAGCAGGTAGGAATGATGCGAGCTCTAACGTTGGCAACCGTTAAAAACAATCAAAACGAAAGGATTAACAATACATGCATAAAAATCATTCAAAAATCACTTTGTATATAAACTTACTTTAATAATTCTTCATGGTTTCCACAACCCTAGTTATGAAATTTAGCTACTCATTATTTCAAAAACACAATCAAAATTTATTAAAACAAATATACGTGTGTTAATCCTAAAAGTTTAAGAACAATAGCTAAAATATTTTTTAATAATCACGAATACAAATAAATAATAAAGGAGAAGAAAGAATAAACCAAAATTCTCCGTCCTCCACAACGGCTCTTCCAAAGTTCCTAAGCTATAAGAAATTTTATATTGTGTATTGTTTCTTAGTTCTTGGCTTGCCCAAAGAATAATTTTTCATTCCCTATTTATAAATAGAGAAACCCTAAATAAAATAAGGAAAAACTACATGATATAGAAAACATCAATATATATTTAAGATGAATAGCTATAGTTTACTTTTTTTGTGTTATATGGATATACTTAAATATTAAATAGCAAAGTTAATTAATTATACATGAATAATCATTTTTTTAAAATTTTACATGTATATTAAGAAATATCAAATAGCAAAGTAATTAGTATAGATCTAATCAATTATGTTAGACATGTTTTACGGTGCTTGTTCCCTATGTTTACCCTCTTCAATGTTTTCTCTTTCAATATTTCTATAACACCAATTTTTTTTATTTTTTTTTTGAAAAATCCTTCCAATTCACGATCCTTTTGCATAATTGTAGGAGTGATTTTTGTGATTCATCCTCATCGGGTATCTTCTAATTGCAGTTTTTCTTGTTTTTATGAAGATTATATTTGTATACATCTATATGTCTATTTTCATAGGGTTTCGATTGAAGATGTTTTCATTACAATGGCGAAAATCAGTACTCCTGTATATATTTATTTGATGAATTGTTAAATGAACTTCCTTCGTTGATTCCGATAGTAGTGAAAAAAAGTAATATAACAAGAACACGAGGAAAAAGAAATTGAGGTTCAATTGTACAACAAAAACAATAGGAAAAATTAACAAGTTGTATTTATATGAATATAGTTGTAGAAAGAAGTAATACAAGGAGGACATGAGCCAAAGTGAATAAGAATTGTGGGATTTTCAATTTTTTATACAATGAAATAATTATACATCTGGATACTTGGAGTATTATATTCCAGTGTCTTCTTTTTTGGATTTCCCAATTGTATTAAAATATCATCACAAGTTGAAAGGTTAATTACAGTATACAAGTATATTTGAATACACTTGGATACTCACATTGTGCTATGTTCTATTTTCCTTATTTTTGGGTTGTTCAATGTATCCATTTTTTTTAACAACAGGGGGTATTCATATATATATATATATATATATATAGGTGTATTCATAAGGAATATGTATTTAAATTATCGTGCTCATATGCTAAACTAATATACTTTACCAAGTTTGATATATTAATACATTAAGTTCAATGATGATTTGTATCCTTGATATATTAATACATTAAGTTATATAAATCATTGTATCCATTTGAAACCAAAGTATTCATATGCTAGCTGTACAAATGATACATTTTACTTAGTAGGAAATCATCAGATTCTATGTGGTGAATAGTACGATTAAAGCCTCGTATATGTAGAATTACATAGATCGAAATTATTGTACAAGTTATGCTTGCCATGGAGTTCACCTATTTAAAATCGAAATAAATAAGATTCATTAACAAATACAATCAGTTCATCAAATATAATAGATAAATATAACCAAACAAAATTCTATGAATACCTTTATCGTCGTGAGTTAGCCTTGAGGGGTAACCAGACACATTTTCAAGTTCAAACGAGCCCCAAAGTAGGAAAAACTAGATTTTACCGATTTTCATGTTTAGTTAAGACCTTATTAATGGCGTGAGTTCATCCCGAGGGGCATACGGGCGCTTTTCAAGTTAAACGAGATCCAATGCTAGAAAAATCAGATTTTACCAATTTTCGTGTGCTATGAATTTTTGGTGATTCGAGATTACGATTTGTTTTTTGCCAATAACTTTTATGAACGTTCGTTAAGACCTTATTAATGGCATGAGTTCGTCTCGAGGGGTAAACGGGCGCATTTTCAAGTTCAGACAAGCCTGAAAGCAAGAAAAACCAGATTTTACTGATTTTCATGTGCAATAGTCCATGGATTTTTGGTAATTCGGGATTCCGGTTGTTTTTTGCTGAAACTTTTAATGCACCTCCGTTAAGACCTTATGAATGGCAGGAGTTCATCCCGAGGGGAAAACAGGGGAATTTTCAAGTTCAAACGAGCCCCAAAGATGGAAAACCTAGATTTTACCAATTTTCGTGTGCTATATATAGTCCATGAATTTTTGGTGATTCGGGATTCAGGTTATTTTTAGCCAAAAATTTTCATGGACATCCATTAAGAACTTATTAATGGCGTGAGTTCGTCCCGTGGGGCAACCAGACACATTTTCAAGTTCAAACAAGTCCCAAAGCATGAAAAACTAGATTTTACTAATTTTCGTGTGCTATGTTTTTTTGGTGATTCGGAATTTTAGCTTGCTTTTGGCTGAAAATTTTCATGGACATCCGTTAAGACCTTATTAACGGAACGAGTTCGTCCCGAGGGGAAAACATACACATTTTCAATTTCAAATGAGCTCCAAAGAAGGAAAAACCAGATTTTACTAATTTTCGTGTGCTATAGTCCATGGATTTTTGGTGATTCGGGATTCCGGCTTGTTTTGGCGTAAATTTTTCATGGACATGCGTTAAGACCTTATTAATGGCGCGAGTTTGTCCTGAGGTGCAAACTAGAACATTTCAAGTTCAAACGAGCCCTTAAAAAGGAAAACCCAAATTTTACCGATATTCGTGTTCTATAGTCCATGGATTTTTGGTGATTCGGGATTCCAACTTGTTTTTTGAATTTTTTTTATGGATGTTTGTTAAGACCTTATTAATGGCGTGAGTTTGTCTGAAGGGGCAAACAAACACATTTTAAAGTTCAACGAGCCCCAAAGTAGGAAAAACTAGATTTTACCGATTTTCGTGTACATGGTCCATGAATTTTTCGTGATTTAAGATTCCACTTTGTTTTTGCAAAAAATTTTCATGAACGTCCTTTAAGACGTTAATAATGGCATGAGTTCTTCCTAAGCGGAAACAGATGTATTTTAAAGTTCAAACGAGCCCCAAAGCAAGAAAAACCAGATTTTACCGATTTTCGTGTGCTAAGTACATGGAGTTTTGGTGATTTATGGTTCTGACTTTTTTTTGGCCAAAATTTGTTATGGACGTCCGGTAAGACCTTATTAATGGTGTTAGTTTGTCCCGAGAAGCAAACGGGTGCATTTTTATGTTCAAATGAGCCCCAAAGCAGGAAAAACCATATTTTACTGATTTTCATGTGCTATATTCCATGAATTTTGGTGATTCAACATTTCGGCTTATTTTTTGCTTAAATTTTTCATGGAAGTCTGTTAAGACCTTATGAATAATGTGAGTTCATCTCGAGCAACAAACGGGTGCATTTTTAAGTTCAAACAACCCCAAAACAGGAAAACCAGATTTTACCGATTTTCTGTGCTATAGTCCATGGATTTGTGGTGATTCGGGATTCCGACTTGTTTTTGGCCAAAAATTTTCATGAACGTCCGTTAAAACCTTATGAATGGCGTTAGTTCATCCCAAGGGGCATACAGGTGCATTTTAAAGTTTAAACAAGCCCCAAAGAATGAAAAATCATATTTTACAATTTTTTGTGTGCTATATCCATAGATTTTTGGTGGTTCGGGATTCCAACTTGTTTTTGGCTAAAAAATTTCATGGACGCCCGTTAAGACCTTATTAATGTCGTAAGATTGTCCTAAGAGGAAAATGAGTGAATTTTCAAGTTCAAACGAGCCCCAAAGCAGGAAAAACCAAAATTTATAGATTTTCGTGTGCTGATGGATCTTGGACCAATGTATGGAGCGAAGAAGCTCGCTCTTGCTTTCTGCATGCTAGCCCGGTCGACGAGAGCCGTCATATAACCGATTGTCCTATCGGGTCTAATCAGCTGACCTTACCCCGCAAGGCCTGATATCGTACCCCTTTTGAACAGTTTCATTCTATTGTTGCTTGTGATTCGAAGAGTAGATTTGTGCTCAGCTGGATTCGTTGGACCAGTTGGGAAGTATAGTCCATGGATTTTTAGTGATTCGGCATTTCGACTTGTTTTTTGCCAAATTTTTTCATGGATGTCCGTTAAGACCTTATTAATGGTGTGAGTTTGTCCCGGGGGCATACAGATGCAGTTTCAAGTTCAAACTAGCCCAAAGCAGAAAAAAATCAAATTTTACTTATTTTTGTGTGCTATAGTCCATGGATTTTCTGTGATTCGGGATTCCGGCTTGTTTCTGGCCAAAGGTTTTCATAAACATTCGTTAAGGCCTTATTAATGGCGTGAGTTCATTTTGAAGGGAAAATGGGCGCATTTTCAAGTACAAATCAATAGCAAAAGCAATTTCCCGTTCTGGAGGGATACCAGGAAGCTCATCTGGAAATACATCTAGAAACTCATTAACTACCGGAATAGACTGAACAGTCGGTGGTTCTGCATCTATATCATGAATGCGAACAAGATGATAAATGCAATCCTTAGTAATCATCCTCCTCCCCTTAAGATAGGAAATAAACCTACCTTTCGGTGTTGTTGTATCGCTTTTCCATTCCAGAACTGCCTCTCCCAGAAATTTGAATCTAACAATCTTTGTCCGACACTCAACATTAGCATAACAAGACGCTAACCAGTCCATACCCATAATGACGTCGAAATCGACCATCTCTAACTCTACCAGGTCTACAGAGGTCTGATGGTCAATAATTTCTACCGTGCAACCTTGATAGACTCTCTTAGCAATAATAGACTTACCAACTGGTGTAGATACAATAAAGGGTCGATCTAATGACTCTGCTACTATACATAACTTCCCCGCAATAAATGGGGTAACATAAGATAGAGTAGATCCAGGATCTATCAAATCATAAACACAATGAGAGCATATAATTAATGCACCTGTCACAACATCTGGTGATGACTTTGAGACCTATCGGCCGGCTAGTGAATATGTACGGTTCTGGCCACTACCAGAACTAGATGCTCCCGCTCTGCCTCCGCCTCTGCCTCTACCTGCTGAAGTCTAGGGTCCACGCCCTGCAGACTGTGCTGATGAGCAGGAACCTACTACTGACCCGGTCGACTGACCTATACTACCCTAACCTATAGTTAGACAGTTCCTCCACCCATGCCCTTGCTTTCCACAAGAATAACAACCTGTGGAACCCTGCCTGCACCTCCCAAAATGCATCCTACCGCAAGTAGCGCAGAGCGGCGGTGCTGTCCTAGCCAGTCCTGAACCCCTCTGCTGCTGAGAGCCTGATGCTCGTGAACTCTCACCTGGGACTGACTATCATTGACGATCAAATCTACTACCCTGGAACTACTGTGGTGGAGGTCTAGGTGGCCTACTAGAATATTGGGGTCTGGGACCACCTTGAAATCTCCCGGTGAACTAATGGTGGGCCTTGCCCTCTTCTGTATCTCTCTGTCGACCCTCTCACTCATATATTGTCAATGTCACCAATCCTCTATGCCTTATGCAAAGGCCAGAATTCGCGAGATATCCATATTATCATTTAGTGCAGCTGTAGAACTGTTACGCCCTAAA
Source organism: Solanum acaule (assembly GCA_036250505.1). Classification (NCBI taxonomy): domain Eukaryota; kingdom Viridiplantae; phylum Streptophyta; class Magnoliopsida; order Solanales; family Solanaceae; genus Solanum; species Solanum acaule. Next base: position 662 of record JAJOOR010022781.1, on the reverse strand, counting down.
ATTAGTGGAGTCATAACAGGCACCCAATGCCTTACTTGCTCGAGTAAACAAACTTAAACATAAAGAAAGTGAAACATTGAGGGCCAACAAGGCCGCCATAATTACATTTGAACCAAGATAATTGAACTAGAGAGGAAACAATCCATCAAAGATATAATGAAATGGGCCAGCAAGGCCGACTTAGCTGATGAAAAACTAGCAAGCTGACAAGGCTGCAACTGAAACAATATACAGTAAACTGAAAAGGCTACAAATTGAAGCCGAGAAGACCCAACAAGGTATGTCCACAAGTCTTTATGAATAATAACACTCATCTGATTGGGGAAAGTCCACAACTATACCAAGAACTATATACAAAACTCAAGTGTGTAAAACTTATCTACAACCAATAGCTCCAGGAAGAATGGAGGTTACCAATCTTCAGCTGAGACAACACCCCAATTGCAAAGCCGATCAGGACAGCTCTTTGAACCTGCAGCGTCCCCAGGCAATGGGACGTCAGTTGAATGAAAATGTACTGGTATGCAACGCAATAAGTGAAACCACAAGTAATTGCGATAAAATGGGTAATATAGATACAACCTGAAACTGAAACTCTAATAGCCACTATGGTTGACACCTGACTTCATAGTAATCAAATATGCATGCTATGCTCGAGTAAT